>JAVJIX010000258.1:0-135000 GCA_036785185.1 Paratrypauchen microcephalus
CTGATTTGACCAAACTCTTTTCAACAATTTACAAATATGAAATGAACTCATTTATAACCTTTAACTAACTTATTGATCTTATGAAATATTGATGTCTTTTAACACAAAGACATGACACACCATGTCACTCTTCATCTGGTATTTATAGTACTGACAAATATCGGTCGTTAATATCGGCCCAGTTTTACACATCAGGCCGATACTGATATGTTAAAAATGTTGGCAATATCGGCCGATACCGATGTTAATGCCGATATATTGTGCATCCCTAATTTATTTATTTAAGGATCCACATTAGTCTCTACAAATGCACAGACTGCTTTTCCTGGGCTCCACTCTCATAATTAGCATTAGCATTACACATTAACCGTGCATTAACAATAAATCAAATACATTCTAGGATCTGAAAACTACCTCTCTCTCTCTCTCTGTGTCTGTCAGGTGTCATCTCCTGGACCTTCCCTGGGAGGACGTGCTGGTTCCTCGGGTTCTGTCCCTGGTTCCTCTTCACACTCTGATGCAGCTTCAGAGAGTCTCCAAACAGTTCCACAGCCTCATCCAGCTCTACCTCGCCAACTGCAGGAACTTCCACCTCTCTACGGTACCTCACATGATCCATATCCACTTTATTTATACAGCACGTTTTACACACAAAGCAGTTTACAAAGTGCTGCACAGAGATCATGAAATGAAGACAACAAAAAGGTAAATTGCTAAAATTTGGTCATACCCGTCCTAAAACAATAACACCAGTAAAATCAAATGAAAGCAAAACGCGAATTAGGCAGCTGGATTTTTTTCAGACAACTGTTTGTGACGGAAATATATAACACTTTTCTGACAAATGTTGTTTTGAGAAGAAAAACAAGCTTTATTAAAGGTCCCATGGCATGAAATTTTCACTTTCTGAGGTTTTGAACGTTAATGTGAGCTCCCCTACCCTGTTTAGGGCCCTCCCCCCATGGCTAAAAGTTGCGAAATGTCTAAACTGAGCATTTGCGGTCCTTTTCTGCGTTTGAAAAAAACACAGCTCAAACGGGCGATTCTGAACAAGGCAACTATGTGACGTCACATCGAAAAATGCAGCTCCACCCCCCCGTCTGGATGTCTACCCACCGTCTCTGTAAATCACGCCCAGAGAGATTGGACCGCGAATGAGCTACGCAATGCGAAATGCATTTTTTTATTTGCCTGGAGGCACGTGCGAGTGTTTCTAGGCTTGGAAGTCCTTTATCTGAGCCTGTGGACCTCTGAAACAGCAGTGGTTTAATTTTTATTTTCTGTGAAAATGTGTTTTTTTTCATTGAAATGCCTCTCCTTTCTTCCTCCGCGCTTAAAATGCGGAAGTGGGAGACAGCGCACAGCGCACCGCTAAAACAAGGAACTAGCGGCGCATTTGCCCCCCCCACCCGCTCCTCTAACCTATCTCTGTCCATCTCATTTGCATTCAAGCAACAACGCCCAGAATGAGTTGTTCAGAGAGAGATTTTTTGACTCTGACTGTGTACATGTGTCTTTCTCATGCAGTCTTGATTTTGGAGCAGGATTCATTTACAGTATTAGGGAACCATTAAGGCGCCATATAAAAGCATCAAGAAGTACCATGTCATGGGATCTTTAACTGTCCCCGCAAACTTACCGGACCTACTTACGTGAGCTCCAGAACCCGAGCAGAACCGGGCTGAGACGAGACTGTCTGCGGTAAGCCAGTGTTACCGCACGAACCTGTTAGAAGCGAACCCATACAGATTCACATCAAAAAAAGAACTATCCCTTTAACAGCTACATATCCTCTTAGACTTAGACAAACTTTATTGATCCACAAGGGAAATTATTTGGGTACAGTCGCTCACTCATCAAATATCATATATAACAGAGGGGAACAAAAAATATAGATGGAATAGCAAGAAAAATGGCAAGAGACGGGTGTCAAATGAGACATGTATGTACAAATCAAAATAAAATAGAAAAATAAGTAATAAAATATCAAATCACAGCTTTATTTTATCTTTTTGTTTAGTACAAATTAGAAATTCCTGGGCAGAAATGATCCAAATGATTCTAGTGAAGGTGTATGGAGTTTAAAAACACAGTGGAGCCCTTCCTGTATTACCACATGACATCACAAGGTGGAACAGAGAGAAGAACTCAGACTAAATATGCAAGGTTTGTGTATGAATGAAACAAAACACAACTCCAGGTGTGTTTTTGATGAGGAAACATAACATGGATCAGAAAATAGTGTAATATGGGATCTCTGTACACTAAATTTAGTTTTTCTGAATTGTTTTTCGTACATGTTTTATTTCAGGTGGGTCCATCCATCCCCCGAGAGGCCTTCTGCTCGATGCTCAAAGACAACCGCGTGCTGCAGTCTCTGTCCCTGCTGTGCTGCTCAGACTGGGTCACGGACTCGGAGCTGCTCCCCGTGATCGGCCAGAACCAGCTGCTGCAGCGCGTGGACCTGCACGGCTGCACCTGCCTCACGCGGCGCTCCCTGGTGGCCGTTTCGCTCACCTGCACCCACCTCACGCACCTGGGCTTGGCGCACTGCGAGTGGGTGGACAGCCTCTCCCTGCGCAGCCTCTCCGACCACTGCCCCCAGCTCCAGTCCGTCGACCTGACGGCGTGCAGACAGCTCAAAGACGAAGCCATATGTTACCTGGCGCGGAAGTGCGTGAAGCTGAAGAGCGTCTCGCTGGCGGTGAACGCGAACGTGACGGACGAGGCGGTGGAGGCGCTCGCCAAAAGCTGCAGGGGGCTGGAAAGGCTGGACCTGACCGGCTGCCTCCGGGTCAACGACCACAGCATCAGGTGAAGCTTGAGGCAAAATGGAGTCTGTGTAACAAACATGTGCATTACTGAAGAAGGCGAACTTTCCTGAATTTAAAATCACTAAATGAGCCGTGACATATTTTAGTTTAACTCTTCGGTAAATCTATTAAAAGTGTAGGTTTAAAATAATTCATATTTAAGACATTTGGGCTGCAACCAGTAATCGTTTTGTTAATTACTAATCTTGATTTATGAACAATTAATCTGATTATCTGTGTTAAAGGTGCACTATGTCACTTTTCTGGTCTTTCACCTGTTTGTTTCCATAGAATTGTTATTGCTTAGGCTTGAATGTTCCACAGTACGGCATTAAAAGCGTATGTCACATTGGAGACAAGCAGGAGACGCCACCAAGCCAGTTTTTTTTGTTTTTTTACTTTTTATTTATGCTTTTTCAAAATCAAAGGTATAGAACAAAACAAAATCTGTGTTGTTCTACAAAAGCTATACATTTCTCTTATTCTTATAGTCGACCCATTTGGACCATCTTTTCTCAAATTTACTTTCAACCTCAAATAGTAAATAATTTTTTCCATCTAATAAATTTCCTCATTTATTTCCATTCACTGTTTCAGATCCAATGCGCCGCTTTTTAGCCAGTTTCTCGTTACAGCTTTCTTACCGGCCATCAGCATGATTTTTAAACAAATCTGGTCGGTCTGGATAGGTCCTTCTTGCGACAGTCCCAAGTGCATGACTCGTGGGTCATTAGGTATTTTATAGCCTAGTGTTTCTCCCATTACTGTGACAATATTTTCCCCAAAAGATGTCATTTTTGTGAGGAAGCACATGAGAATGATTGGCGCTCCACACAGTCTCCAGTAGGGATGCACAATATATCGGCATTAACATCGGTATCGGTCGATATCGCCAAATTTCTAACATATCGGTATCGGCCCGATGTGTAAAAGTGGGCCGATATTAACGACCGATATTTGTCAGTACAGTAATCCCTCGAATTAACGTTTTCTCACATTTCTCTCGTTTAAACACTCAAACTTTCGTAGATTTTCAACAAAATGTATTAATGTATTGCCTCCTCCTCGGGACCACGTCCACGGTCCTGAGGAGGAGGCACGCAGTCCGAACACATCAAACCTCGACATGAACGAACGCAAGAGCCGCACGAAACCAGGCAAAGAGCCACACGTGGCGATTTAATCCTGGTTTAGACCTCATCCAGTCCTGGTTTAGTCCAGGTTTAGTCCTGGTCCAGTCCAGGTTTAGACCTGGTTTAGACTTGGTCTAGACCTGGTTTAGTCCGCGTTTAGTCCGCGTTTATTCCTGGTCTAGTCCCAGTCTGGTCCTGGTCTGGTCCTGGTCCCCCCCTTCCCCCGCGTCCTCCATCTATAACATCAATCGGCAAAGGTCCCTTAGCCAATCAGGACGCAGAACACAATGTTACACTATAAAAAAATTAAAAAAAGTTACACTATTAAAAAAAATTTGAAATTGAAAAAAAAAAATTAATCAGGAGTCAAAACACGTTTTGAAAATAAAAGAAGACATTCAAAAATTAATTTTGCTTGATTTTCAGTCTGTATAAAATTATTATCTCAGAATTAAAAATAAATAACTATCGGCATCGCCCGATAACAGCAACATTAATATCAGATATCGGTATCGGCTAAAACTTTCACATCGGTGCACCCCTAGTCTCCAGCACTGTTGGGGGGTTTCACTTGTTTGCGTTTGATGCTTGTAGTAATAAAATACCTCACCATGTTTTAATTTAAGTTTTAATGCTTAATTTATTTTTATAGCACAGTTCGTACACAAAGTAATTCAAAGTGATTTACAGAATAAGAAACACATTAAGATCACAATACAAACAAATCAAAACATAAATACAGTAATCATAAAATTAAAAAAGAGAGAGAAGAGTGCAGAATGAAAACATTTCAGTCAAACGCACAGCTAAACAGAACCGTTTTGAGCTTGGATTTTAGCATTAAAGGTGCACTATGTAACTTCTGCTTGTTTCTATGGAGATGTCACTGCTCTACCTGGAATGTCCCACAGTATGACATTAAACAGCTCTACTTTACATTTATTCAAGTTCAGTTTAATAGCTCAAAAATGCCTAGAAAAACAGCCTGTTCTGACTGTGAGCGGGGTCGCCTCTCCACAAACCTGACCTGTAACTTGGTCCGGTTTGGTCTCCATGAAGACAAAAAAGTTTAATGCCGTACTGTGGAACATTCCAGACAAAGCAATAACATCTCCATGGAGAGAAGCATTTGACAGACCCTCTGCCAGAGAAGTTGCACAATGAACGGCTGTCATTGCTTAAATGCAAGATAGATAGATAGATTTAATGCAGTATTGTGGAACATTCTGGACAAAACAGTAACATCTCTATAGAAACAATAAAGTGAGAAACCTGATATTGGCTTTTTAATAGCAAAAGTCTGACCCTGTGTGGCTGTAGGACCCTGACGGAGTACTGCCCCCGGCTCCTCTCGCTCAAAGTGAACCACTGCCATAACGTGTCCGAGCACAGCCTGGAGCCTCTGAGGAGACGAGGGGTGGAGATGGACGTGGAGCCCCCCCTGCAGAGGGCGCTGGTGCTACTGCAGGACGTGCTCGGGTTCGCCCCCTTCATCAACCTGCAGATTTAGAACTAAACATGCAACACCACAGGTACAGGTGAGTCATGTTAGTACAAGTACAAGTACAAGTACAAGATGGTGGTACAGGTACATGTGAGTCATATTAGTACAAGTACAAGTACAAGATGGTAGTACAGGTACAGGTGAGTCATATTAGTACAAGTACAAGTACAAGTACAAGATGGTAGTACAGGTACAGGTGAGTCATATTAGTACAAGTACAAGATGGTAGTACAGGTACAGGTGAGTCATATTAGTACAAGTACAAGTACAAGATGGTAGTAGAGGTACAGGTGAGTCATATTAGTACAAGTACAAGTACAAGATGGTAGTACAGGTACAGGTGAGTCATATTAGTACAAGTACAAGATGGTAGTACAGGTACAGGTGAGTCATATTAGTACAAGTACAAGATAGTAGTACAGGTACAGGTGAGTCATATTAGTACAAGTACAAGATAGTAGTACAGGTACAGGTGAGTCATGTTAGTACAAGTACAAGATAGTAGTACAGGTACAGGTGAGTCATATTAGTACAAGTACAAGATAGTAATACAGGTACAGGTGAGTCATGTTAGTACAAGTACAAGATAGTAGTACAGGTACAGGTGAGTCATATTAGTACAAGTACAAGATAGTAGTACAGGTAGAGGTGAGTCATGTTAGTACAAGTACAAGATAGTAGTACAGGTACAGGTGAGACATTAGTACAAGTACAAGATAGTAGTACAGATACAGGTGAGTCATGTTAGTACAAGTACAAGTACAAGATAGTAGTACAGGTACAGGTGAGTCATTTTAGTACAAGTACAAGATAGTAGTACAGGTACAGGTGAGTCATGTTAGTACAAGTACAAGATAATAGTACAGGTACAGGTGAGACATATTAGTACAAGTACAAGGTACAGGTACAGGTGAGACATATTAGTACAGGTACAAGATAGTAGTACAGGTACAGGTGAGACATATTAGTACAAGTACAAGATAGTAGTACAGGTGAGTCATATTAGTGTTACTGTACACATACACAGGTATAAAAGACTTTATAACCTGCCGATATAGAACTAAAGATACAGAAGATGCAGTACAAGAACAAGTACAAGTACAAGTACAGGATAGTAGTACATGTACATGTGGGTTACTGTATATTAGAATTACTGTACACACACACAGGTCAGCTAGAAGGGATTTTATAACCTGCAGATATAGAACTAAATATGCAGAAGATACAAGTACAAGTACAAATACAGGTACTAGATAGTAGTACAGGTACAGGTGAGTCATATTAGTACTACTGTACAAGTACACAGGTCAGGTATAAGGAATTTCATAACCTGCAGATATACAGTATATAATTAAAGATACAGAAGATTCAGTACAAGTACTAGATAGTAGTACAGGTACATGTGAGTTATATTAGTATTACTGTACACATACACAGGTCAGGTATAAGGGATTTTATAACCTGCAGATATAGAACTAAAGATACAGAAGATAAAAGTACAAGTACAAGATAGTAGTACAGGTACACAGACACAGGTCAGGTATCAAAATATTAATACCGAGATACTAGTATGTAGTAAGTAGTAGTGTGTTGAAAATTGCAGTTGTGGTTGAGATGTGTTTTCGTAGTTTTTCCCTTGATATCTAAATTAAGTGTAAAATGTTGATATTTATCAGCTTTAATTGTTGTATTTATTGTGGCACGTGCAGTCTGTGGGTCAAACTTGCTACAAAGTAGTACAATTTGAATGGTTATTTAGCTGAAATAGTTTGTTTCATTTGTAGTTTTACCCGTTTAAAAATCGTTAACATGAGAGTTAAGATTGTAACTACGGTTCTATGAATCCCGGCCAGTAGAGATGGAGTAAAACTAACAAACTTTGATTTAAAAAAGATGTGTTTGTGAATGTGAAGTCTATTTTTAACATGGTACAGTTCAATACGAGGGGTTGACTCTTTGTTAAATAAATACATTTGTTGAGGATACTTTAAATGATAGATTAAAATGGTTTTCTCTCTTCAGCTTTTTCTTCCTTGGCTTCTGCTCAGCTTCACTCCGACACAAACTGGACCCAGGTTTGAGAATATCCCAAAAATAAAATAATTTAAATCCGACGAGGATGAAGTTTGGATGCGTAATGTTGGACAAAGCCATGAACCTTTTCCAGTACAATTTTACGTCTTAACAATGACGACCGATTTTACCAAAGCACTTTTGTTTTTGCAAATTTTCAATGTTTTATTCTTGTAATGAGAGGTTTACATGTTTTTTTTAGTTGTGTCTTTTATGTTTCAATAATTTATTTTGCATGAATGTGCCAAATGCTTCTGAATTCGCCAAAATCACGTCAGCTTTAAAAGATCGTTATTTCATTTTATTTTAAAGGCGCACCGTGTAACTGTTCCGATGAAGGGCCTGAAACTTGCTTCTTTCCGTTGAGATATTGCCTGGAATGTTCCACAGTATGGCATTTGACAGCAGTTGACACTATAGGGCCACGTTGCATGTCAGATCTGTGGAGAGGCGAGCCCACTGACAGTAAGAATGCAAGTTTTTAGGCCAATAAAAACCCACGTTATTGAGTAAATGCAACATGGAAACGTTTAATGCCACACTGGGGCATTCCAGACCAAAAAATCCAACAGAAAAGTTACACAGTGCACTTTTAAAGAGGGGGTATTATGCAGAATTTACTTTTGAGCTTTTGAGCTTTCTATTATGCTATATCATTGTTCCTTCATCAAAAACACGCCTGAAGAGGTTTTAGAGTCATCCACGCTTGTTTGAGTAATCTAGCGATCTCTCCTGGGCCCTATTCAAACCCTCGTTATGGTCAGCTGTAAGAATCTGTACAAGACTCCACCCACAAGCCGACACCCATTCACCCATGCTCCCGCACGACAATTCTCTATAAATATATGAAAACATGATTCAAAACTGTACACTACGACGTCACAAACCTTTCAGACTGTCGGGCCAAAGCTGAGCCAACAGGGGCATATCGGGGCTAGTTGCTTTCACACGTTCCAGGGCCAGGTGCTAACAGGGGCTAGGGGCCAGGATCTTGGGGCTAATGACTCGCGATTTCTGGCCCGAGCAAAAAGATGGGCCAAGAGGGGTCAGAGGCGGTGTTGAGGTCGGGGCGGGGCCAACATTTGGAAGCAAAATAAAGCGAAGATGGCAGAGTATTACCTGTATCTTCATTACCGTCACAAAAAAGTAAGAAGATGGATCAGCTGAAGATGTCCGTGCTCTCCTGTCTGGGCAGAAGACTGTGCAGCAGAAAATCGACGGGGTTTGCAGAAACAGGGACGTCATGAAGCATATTGCGACATACTTCCATAGTGTTCATGACGAGTGTTGTAGTGTTCGTAATCAGAGGTATCGGCAGTACAGTCATACCTCACCTTACGAAAGACCCAACTAACGAATAATCCAAGTTACGCGTTATGCGTTTATGTAAAATTTTCGTCTCTGAATACGAAAGAAAATTCAAGTTACGAAACGTGAAATCTCAAAAATTCACGAAACCAGTTCTGGAACGAATTAATTTCGTAAGGTGAGGTATGACTGTAGTTGTTGGTCTGATACTTGGTCATATACAAATCGTCTTTGTCATATACAAATCGTCTTCTGTCATTGTGCTCCTGAATCGCCCGTCTATCCTGTTTCAAAACGGGCTGTATCAGTGATGTTTCCGCAAATAGGGGCGTAACACGGAGAGGCTGGTAGCCCAACCGGTCTCAGGGCATGGGGTTAGTGGGCCGGGGCTATTAGCACCGAAGTGGCCCCCTAGTGGCCCGACAGTCTGAAAGCGGCTATTGATTGTAATGTGATAGCGCTCTGAAGGGGGAGTGACTTAACACAGAGAGCATTTTCAAAACAACTGTCTAAATATATGAAATGTTAGCTGTTAATTTCCCATGAAAGTAAAAATACCCCCTCTTTAATTCTAAGTTTTATGGTGCTCACTGCTTCGTACATTCACAATTCAAGTATCGGTCTTAATGAAAACTGTACTTACTTATTTAAATATAAAAAGTTCAGGTTTTAAAATGTATTCAGTTATTTTTTTATTTATTTTTTTTCTTGTATATGTATGTTAATTTAAAGTAAGACTGCAGCGTTTTCATTATAATTACAAATGTTGCTTTCAATTAACAAATTAATTACATAGAATCACATTA
Organism: Paratrypauchen microcephalus; assembly: GCA_036785185.1. NCBI lineage: Eukaryota > Metazoa > Chordata > Actinopteri > Gobiiformes > Gobiidae > Paratrypauchen > Paratrypauchen microcephalus. The sequence continues at coordinate 9,638 of JAVJIX010000258.1, forward strand.
GGGGTGGTCCGATATGGATTTTATTTTCTTTTTTTCTTTTCACAGATATTCGATATTAGTCTTGTTATTATGACCAATAACCGATATTTGCCGATACCAATATAAAGCAAGGCCCACAGTTTGATGTTTTAAGTTCACAATTTAGCTTTTCACAATCTGAGCCTTCTTTCGGCAATAAAACAAGTAGTTTTACTCACCCATAGCAGTTTGGTGTCAATTGGAGCAGTATCGCAGAACTTATGTTGGAGCCGTTCCGTTCTACTAATGATCCCGTATCCGTTAGCGTGAGTGCTCGGGGCATTACTTTGCGCTCTCCAAATAACACAAACTTTAGCACTTTTTAAATCACAGAAGATTGCTGTGTCAGGGTAGACTTTTAGTGGATTCCAAAACGGCCTGAAACCCGATATGCAGCTATAGTTTCATTTGATGACGTCATCAGAGAGGACAGTGCGCATGCGTGAACTTGCGATATCGGGTTTCAGGCCGTTTTGGAGTCCACTAAAAGTCTACCCTGACACAGCGATCTTCTGTGATTTGAAAAGTGCTAAAGTTTGTGTTATTTGGACACCGCAAATCAGTGCCCCGAGCACTCACACTAACGGATACGGGATCATTAGTAGAACAGAACGGCTCAACATAAGTTCTGCGATACTGCTCCAATTGACACCAAACTGCTATGGGTGAGTAAAACTACTTGTTTTATTGCCGAAAGAAGGCTCAGATTGTAAAAAAATGTTAATTTTCCTTTAATGCCTCATTCATTGGTAAAATATTACACCGATATCTGGGAAACCGTTTTTTTTTATACCACCGATGCTATTTTTTATACCACCAATGCTAATATATCATCACAATAAATTTAATCCTAACTTTTTGGTGTAAGTTTTATACCAGATGCCCTCCCTGATGCAAGCGCCTCCATATGTCAAAGCTAATTGATCCTCATTTCATATCAATCAATCATCGATAATGTACTGAACTTATTTAAGATGAAGCAGTTTAAGTATTTTAATGTATGCAAAACAATGTAATCCCATTTGAATGTCTTACCCACTAATGAAGTTACAGCTACAGTATGTGTCATTATATTGAAATGTACACCCATTAAGCTTGTAATTAAGTTAAAGGTGTATTGGGTAACTTTTCCGGCTTGAGGTTCTGTCACCTGCTTGTTTCTATGGAGATGTCGTTGCTCTGCCTGGAATGTTCCACAGTTCCATTTAAACCGCTCTACTTTACATTTATTTAATTACAGGTGGTTTTATAGCTCAAAAATACCTTGAAAAACAAACATTCTGACTGTCAGCGGGGTCACCTCTCCACAGATCTGACCTGTAACTTGGTCTGGTTTGGTGTCCATGAAGATAGAAAGGTTTAATGCCATACTGTGGAACATTGCAGACAAAATGTATGTAAAATCCCTCAGTTGTCCAGGTAGAATCTGTGAAAAATTCCAGACAGTAACAATAAGTAATAATATATTTCCATGGAGGAAATCATCTGATGGACCCTCCACCAGAAAAGTTACACAATGCAGCTTTAATTCATTCTTTAGGCAATACTATAACTAATAATGTCAAGTAAGCCTTATTTAAGTGTATTCTGTTTTTTTTTTTTTTTTTTTTTTTTTTTTTTTGTCACTAGATGGCAGCGTTGGACAATATTTGGGAGATTTAAAAACACGTTTTACTCACGGACTGTATAATAAACACATTTATTATACAGTCTGTGGTTTCACTTCAGTGTCTTTAATACATTTTTTGTTTGTTTTTTAGGTTTAAACCAATGCTTTTTGTGCTATTATTAAGATAAGATAATTATGGAAAAACAAAAATAAACATTGTTCATGTAACTTATTTTAATTGTGGAATTTGTCGTAGTAATTTGTGTGTGTTTTTTTTTTAATTTCAGTAGTAGTTGTAGTAGCAATTGTAGTAGTTGTAGTAGCAGTTATAGTAGTATCAGTTATAGAAGTAGTTGTAGTTGCTGTAGTTGTAGTAGTAGAAAATTAGCTAGTGTGTATCCATTATGAACATAATATTAGATTAAAAAAGTTTGTGACCATACATTTTACCACAGAAGGGCAGAAAAGTATCCATCGCCATGGAGACGAGCAAAACAGTTGCATAGTGCACCTTTAACTTTTATGTGAACTCTCTGCACATGAACAAACATTTGAAATAGGCTCATTTAGATAATGTGTGACCATAAACTAGTGTTCAGAACCAAGACCAGCCCGAGACCACAGGGTCCCGAGACCAAGACCTCTCGGGGTCATGACCGACACAAGACCGAGACCGCTGAGGGTCGAGACCAGGACAAGACCAAGGCCTCTGACGGTCGAGACCGAGACAAGACTGAGACCTCTGAGGGTCATGACCGACACAAGACCGAGACCGCTGAGGGTCGAGACCAGGACAAGACCAAGGCCTCTGAGGGTCGAGACGAGACAAGACCGAGACCTCTGACGGTCGAGACCGAGACAAGACCGAGACCTCTGACGGTCGAGACCGAGACAAGACCGAGACCTCTGACGGTCGAGACCGAGACAAGACCGAGACCTCTGACGGTCGAGACCGAGACAAGACCGAGACCTCTGAGGGTCGAGACCGAGACAAGACCGAGACCTCTGACGGTCGAGACCGAGACAAGACCGAGACCTCTGAGGGTCGAGACCGAGACAAGACCGAGACCTCTGAGGGTCGAGACGAGACAAGACCGAGACCTCTGACGGTCGAGACCGAGACAAGACCGAGACCTCTGACGGTCGAGACCGAGACAAGACTGAGACCTCTGAGGGTCGAGACCGAGACAAGACTGAGACCTCTGAGGGTCGAGACGAGACAAGACTGAGACCTCTGACGGTCGAGACCGAGACAAGACTGAGACCTCTGACGGTCGAGACCGAGACAAGACTGAGACCTCTGAGGGTCATGACCGACACAAGACCGAGACCGCTGAGGGTCGAGACCAGGACAAGACCAAGGCCTCTGAGGGTCGAGACGAGACAAGACCGAGACCTCTGAGGGTCGAGATGAGACAAAACCAAGACCTCTGAGGGTCGAGACCAGGACAAGACCAAGACCTCTGAGGGTTGAGACAAGACAAAACCAAGACCTCAGAGGGTCGAGACCAGGACAAGATCAAGACCTCAGAGGGTCGAGACCAGGACAAGACCAAGACCTCTGAGGGTCGAGACCAGGACAAGACCAAGACCTCTGAGGGTCGAGACCAGGACAAGACCAAGACCAAGACCTCCGGGGGTTGAGACCAGGACAAGACCAAGACCTCTGAGGGTCGAGACCAGGACAAGGCCCGAGATCACGGCCCATCGAGACCAACTCAAGACCACCTTTGTCATTTTGTACATTTATTTGTCTATTACAGGTATTTTGACATTGTATACAGTATATGAATGTTTTTATAAATCTATCTCCATTTGATCTGATTAATGTTCATTTAGTCCTAAAATAAGACAAACTTAAAACTCTGGACCCTGACCTGCCGTTTCTGAACCCCTCCTTTAATCCCACTGGAACTGAAACTTTACAGAAAACGGCTTCAAATGAATCACGTGTTTTTGTTTGTTTTTTCAATTTTCTAACATTTACAGTTAGAGACCGTAAAAAGGCCGAGGCCAGTCTTAACTACGACACTACAATAAACCACAATAAACAGACAAGGGCAGAAAAGTACATCTCCATGGAAACAATATTGGCACCCCCCCCCCCACCAGAAAAGTTACATAATACAGCTTTAACATATGGAAATCACATTAGCTGTATCCCAGAAGTCAAACGTTTTAAATAAGTTAAGTAACAAGATCATAACATTAACCACAAACGGGCTAAAAAGTAAAAAACATCTCCATGGAAACAGTATTGGCAGCCCCCTCCCCCACCAGAAAAGTTACATAATACAGCTTTAACATATGGAAATCGCATTAGCTGTATCCCAGAAGTCAAACGTTTTAAATAAGTTAAAATGTTAAGTGTGTGTGTGTGTGTGTGTGTATATGTATGTGTGTGTGTGTGTGTGTGTGTGTGTCTGCGTGTGTGTGTGTGTGTGTGTGTGTGTGTGTGTGTGTGTGTGTGTGTGTGAAGGCTCATCCATCACACGGCTCCATTTGCATTGATCAGGACCGGGTCTGGGCCTGGGACTGGTCTGAGCTGGTCCAGACCTCAGACCTGATTTGTCTTCCTGTCAATATGTGGACTGTCCGAACCACTGGACCATGTAAGGATCGTTTATAAAGCACTATTCTGGATTATTCCTCTGATACAGTGAGACTGGGGGTTAAATGAGGAGTTTTTTGGCATCGTTTTTGTGTAATGGAATCGTTCAAAGTAAGAGTTTATGATTTACGTTTATTATTACACTTAAACGTGCATTGTGTAACTTTTCTGGTGGAGGATCTGTCTCCCTGTTTCTATGGTTACGTCATTGTTCTGCCTGGAATGTTCCACACTATGACTTTAAACAGTTCTACTTTATATTTATTCAATTACACGTGGTTTTATAGCTCAAAAACACCTAAAAAATACAGGCATTCTGACTGTCTCTCCACAGATCTGACCTGTAACTTGGTCTGGTTTAATGCCATACTGTGAAACATTCCAGACAACGCAACAACATTCAGCAGAGAAAAGCATTCACATTTAATGAAATATTTTTGATTCGCCATATTTTCGGTTATTTGGATCAATATTAAAAAGGATACGGATGCATGTACAACAAAATCTGGTCATTTTCTGATTTCATGACCTTTTTTGATATCCGATCATGATTTTACTGTTTATTACGCATTAAACAGTGAGGAGCCGTGCGTTATGCAGTTTTAACGCATTCCGCGAAATCGTAGAGAATTAACTTGACAAATAACGTAAAACACAACTGTAAATGTTTTCAAATTGGCTCTGATGTCGCTCACATGTGTCTGAGTGGTTTTCATTTGGCAAATTTCCCTTGATTTTTCATAATTTGTGATTTTCTGAAGTTGATTCCGGTTTTCCCACTGAAATCCCATTATGTTCCATTTCACTTCTGCCTCCAGCCCCCTCCCCCCTCCAGTCCGATATTTAGAATGTTTTTGTTTACACATTTTTAAAGGGTTTATAGACTTATAACGAGACAAGACCAAAACCTCTAAGGGTCGAGACCAGGACAAGACCAAGACCTCTGAGGGTCAAGACCGAGACAAGACCAAGACCCCTGAGGATCGAGGCCGAGACAAAACCAAGACCTCTGAGGATTGAGACAAGGACAAGACCAAGACCCCTGAGGGTCGAGACCAGGACAAGACCAAGACCTCTGAGGGTCAAGACCGAGACAAGACCAAGACCTCTGAGGGTCGAGACCGAGACAAAACCAAGACCTCTGAGGATTGAGACCAGGACAAGACCAAGACCCCTGAGGGTCAAGACCGAGACAAGACCAAGACCTCTGAGGGTCGAGACCGAGACAAAACCAAGACCTCTGAGGGTCGAGACCAGGACAAGGCCAAGACCTTTGAGAATTCAGACCAGGACAGGACCAAGACCTCTGAGGGTCAAGACCGAGACAAGACCAAGACCCCTGAGGGTCGAGACCAGGACAAGACCAAGACCCCTGAGGGTCGAGACCAGGACAAGACCAAGACCCCTGAGGGTCGAGACCAGGACAAGACCAAGACCCCTGAGAATTAAGACCAGGACAGGACCAAGACCTCTGAGGGTCGAAACCGAGACAAGACCAAGACCCCTGAGAATTAAGACCAGGACAGGACCAAGACCTCGAGGATCGAGACCGAGACAAAACCAAGACCTCTGAGGATCGAGACCAGGACAAGACCAAGACCTCTGAGAGGTCGAGACCAGGACAAGACCAAGACCCCTGAGGGTCAAGACTGAGACAAGACCAAGACCTCTGAGGGTCGAGACCAGGACAAGACCAAGACCTTTGAGAATTAAGACCAGGACAAGACCAAGACCAATGAGGGTCAAAACCGAGACAAGACCAAGACCTCGAGGATCGAGACCGAGACAAAACCAAGACCTCTGAGGGTTGAGACCGAGACAAGACCAAGACAAGACCATTCCGATATTTAGAATGTTTTTGTTTACAATTTTTTAAAGGGTTTATAGACTTGTAACTCCAAAAATGTAGTAACGGTGCATTTTTAGTTAATATTTCAAGTAAATATGCTCTGGAAGTTTTGTGTTGTCTCCAGAGAGATGTTTTTGCTTGGCCTGAAATGTTACACACTAAATGAAAAAATGGGAAATAGATATGTGTAATACCTTACTGTGGAACATTTCAGGTAAAGCAATGACATCTCCATAAAAACCTGTTAGTTGGATGGTACATCTTACTGGTGGAGGTTCCGTTGTAACTTGGCCTTGGGATGTTACCTTTTCGTCCCCATGGAGATACGTTAGGAGGTAAGTTTAAAGCCCTACTGCGAAACATTCAAAGCAAAATAATAGCATCTCCATGGAAACAAGCAGGTGCTGAAAAGTTACACAGTGCACCTTTATGAGACCTGACCCCAGAGCGACTCCACGCTGCTCTGAAGAATACTGTTTTTGTTTTCACCTGAACTTTATATGTCCTGCCCAAGTATGTGAGACATGCCGGGGAACAAAGACCCCTCTGAGGTCCGGGTTTAGTCTGGGTCTGGTCCAGGTCTGGTCCAAGTCCAGGGGCAGACCGGGGGCACCTGTCAGCACCTGCAGATTGGCTTGTGTTTTCTTAAACGACGCATTGGGTGGTTCGAAGGCAGCTGGAGACGGGAGGACCACCGAAGAGACGGGTGAGGGGCAGGTGAGTATATGGCACAGAGGAGGAGGGTAGGGGCAGGTGAGGGGCAGGTGAAGGGCAGGTGAAGGGCAGGTGAGGGGCAGGTGAAGGGGCAGGTGAAGGGCAGGTGAGGGGCAGGTGAGGGGCAGGTGAAGGGGCAGGTGAGGGGCAGGTGAGGGGCAGATGAAGGGGCAGGTGAGGGGCAGGTGAAGGGCAGGTGAAGGGTATGGGGCAGGAGCGCTGAGGTAGAGGAGGGGATCTGGAGGTAGATCCCCTGTGTGGGAAAATGAAGTCAAGGGGCAGGTACAGAGAAGGAGGCTTCTTAAAGGGCCAGTACGGCATTTTGTTTTCTTAAAGGGACAGTACATTACTGTGTATTCTTAAAGGGGCGGTATGTCATTTTGTTTTCTTAAAGGGCCAGTACTAGGGGTGGGCGATATCTTGATATTTAAAATATCTTGAGATATTTGTTAAAGGTCCCATGGCATGAAATTTTCACTTTCTGAGGTTTTTGAACGTTAATGTGAGCTCCCCTACCCTGTTTAGGCCCCCCCCCCCCATGGTTAAAAGTTGTGAAATGTCTAAACTGAGCATTTGCGATCCTTTTCTGCGTTACAAAAAATCGGAGCTCAAACAGGCGATTTTGAACAAGGCACCTTATTGACGTCAGATCGAAAAAAGAAATGCAAATGCAAAGAGTTTGGACTGCGAATGCGCTAGGCAATGCGAAATGCGTTTTTTTATTTGCCTGGAGGCACGTCCGAGTGTTTCTAGGCTCGGAAGTCCTTTATCTGAGCCTCTGGACCTTTGAACAGCAGTGGTTTAATTTTATTTTATGTGGAAATGTGTTTCTTTTTCAATGGAATGCTTCAAATCTCTCCCCCGTGCAAAAACAAGGAAATGGATCAGCTGAGGGCTCTGAGCTCTGAGTGGAGAGTTTGGCCACACCCCCACCCTCTACTATTGGCCATCTCTTTTCTCCTCATTTGCATTCAAGCAACAACGCCCATTATGGAGTGTTCCAGAGAGAGAAAAAATACTCTTTCTCATCTGTTTCTCATGCACTGAGTGCTGATTTTGATGAAGGATTCATTTACAGTATTAGGGAACCATTAAGGAGCCATATAAAAGCATCAAGAAGTACCATGTCATGGGACCTTTAAACTCGATATGGATTTTGACATATTGTATATATTGATATAATGTTTATATTTAATTCTGATTTCGCCTCTTCGCTTGTTTGCCTTCTTTGTGCTGTGTATGCTCACGCTCACTCCCGACCTCCCCCTCGAGTGCGGTGCCACAACATCCCGGAGGATACAGAACTCCTCTCAAAAAAAAAAAAAAAAACTCGCTCCATACTTTGGGTTTAAGGTAATGTTTTTTTTTTTTTTTTTTTTTTTCTTTTCAGGAGCTGACTGCATCAGCAACACAAGGGCAGAGCTGGGGTTTTTTCAGGGTTTATGCAAATGAGCCATGTGGTGTTAAGTTTCGTTTCTATAAAACTTAAACAAATATGCGCAAAGCGGCATTAAAGACATTATAATCTCATTAAACACATTCTAACCTCAGACGGGCTGAAGTGGCTCTATAGTAGTTATGGTTTATATGTTGTAAAATTTTAATAATGTAAAGTTTATTTATGCACAAGATTTTAAATTAATCTGCTGCAGTGTAAAACTTGTACAGTCGTATTTGGAAATGTTTGGTTTGATCTGCGCAGTGGGAAACATCAGAGCTCCTGACCACTGGTGAGGAACATGGATCTATTAAAATAAGGAGCATGGATCTATTAAAATAAGGAACATGGATCTATTAAAATAAGGAACATGGATCTATTAAAATAAGGAACATGGATCTATTAAAATAAGGAACATGGATCTATTAAAATAAGGAGCATGGATCTATTAAAATAAGGAGTATGGATCTATTAAAAGAAGGAACATAGATCTATTAAAATAAGGAACCTCCCGAGCTTCCTCTGCTAAAGGAGCTCATGGTTAAGTTAATGCAAAGATGAGCTCGAGTTGAGTTTTTGAATAAAAATGAGACAACATGTATTATTTCTTCCTTTATTTTACAGTTAAATTATTTTTCTATACAGGGATTTTTTTTTTAAATGTCACAGAAGCACATTGTTCCTGCATGACTTGCACTTCAATAAAACAATACCTTGTGGAATTTGGCATCTTTGTTTTTGCAGTAGTTTTTGAAGGGTTATTTTTCCTGTACAGATATCGAGATATATATCGTATATCGAGATATTTGAAAATATATCAAGATATATTTTTTGCTCCATATCGCCCAGCCCTAGCCAGGACATCGTTTTGTTTTCTTAAAGGGCCAGTACGTCATTTTGTTTTCTTAAAGGGCCGGTACATCAGTTTGTTTTCTTAAAGGGCCGGTACATTACTGTGTATTCTTAAAGAGCCAGTACATAATTTTACATTCTTAAAATTAAAAATATTCTGAAAACATACTACCCCAGTACAGGTACACTGTGAAAGCAGCTCTTCGGGTCAAAATGAGACCTCTGTGTGCTGTGTAAAAATTTAAGGGTAAAAATCAGATACAGCACCTTTAATTTAGCATTTCCTTTAGCTACTCCTACAAGCTTTATTACTGCTACTTTTACAACTAGTACAAATAGTGCATTCAATTTTTGTGTCCTTGCCCAAGACACTTTACCCACCTTGCTTATATCAATCAATCAAATAACTTTATTTATTACTAGGGGTGGGACAAGATACAATTTCCATAATACGAGGCGAGACATGAGATTGGATTTATGAGAACGCGACAACAAAAACTCTCCAGTACTGAACTCGATTCTTTCAATCCAATCCAAATGTAAAATCATAGGGAAAAGATCATTTTTCTCTTGTGTGCACGATCTCTTGGGACATGAGATCTTGTCCCATCCTTATTGATTACTTATCTCCTAGTGTTTACCCCATATACGGCTGTGGTGCATGCAGGGGCGGCGCCAGGGGGGGGGAGTACCCCAGTGATGACCGGTGCCCCTCCATGCCCAGAGCCAACGTACAGAAGTACTTTATTACCACAGGGAAACCTACACGTGGCCCTGTTTCTTCCTATCTTTTTTGCTACTTATTTAGTATTAATTTATTACAATTTATTAGTGCTGTCAGGCGATTAAAAAAATAAATATAATTAATTACAGGATTTGTAATTAATTATTCTAGTTAATCACATTTTAAGAGTGTGAGAGAGAGAAAGAGAGAGAAAGAGATAGAGAAAGAGAGAGAGAGAAAGAGAGAGAAAGAGAGAAAGAGAGAAAGAGAGAGAAAGAAAGAGAAATAGAGAGGAAGAGAAGGAGAGAGAGAGAAAGAAAGAGAGAGACAGAAAGAGAGAGAAAGAAAGAGAGAGAAAGAGAGAGAAAAAGAGAAAGAGAGAGATAGAGAGAGAGAGAAAGAGAGAAAGAGAGAGAGAGAGAGAGAGAAGGAGAGAGACAGAAAGACAGAGAGAAAGAGAGAGAGAAAGAAAGAAAGAAAGAGAGAGAGAAAGAGAGAGAGAGAAAGAAAGAGAGAGAAAGAGAGAGAGAGAGAAAGAGAGAGAGAGAAAGAATGAGAAAGAAAGAAAGAGAGAAAGAAAGAGAGAGAAAGAAAGAGAGAGAGATAGAGGGGAAGAGAGAGAGCGACAGAAAGAGAGAGAGAGAGAAAGAAAGAGAGAGAAAGAGAGAGAAAAAGAGAGAGAGAGAGAGAGAAAGAAAGAGAGAAAGAGAGAGAGAGAGAGGAGGGAGAGAGAAGGAGAGAAAGAGAGAGAGAAAAGAGAGAAAGAGAGAGAGAAAGAGAGAGAAAGAAAGAGAGAAAAAAGAGAGAACGAGAGAGAGAGAGAGAGAGAGAAAGAGAGAAAGAGAGCGAGGGAGAAAGAGAGAGAGAGAGAGAAAGAGAGAAAGATAGAGAGAGAGAGAAAGAAAGAGAGAAAGAAAGAGAGAAAGAGAGAGAGAGAAAGAGAGAGAGAGAAACAGGGAGAGAGAAGGAGAGAAAGAGAGAGAGAAAAAACAGAAAGAGAGAGAGAGAAAGAAACTAGGACTAAAGCAGTACTAAACTGTAACAGCAGTGGTTCTAGTGGAAACTGTTGTGTCCTTAGGCAAGACACTTCACCCACATGGCCTAATATGAATGTGGAGTGTGCGTGAGTGATCTCTAATAGTTATCTTTAGAGCTGTCAGTTTAACTCGTTAATCAGATTAATTAATTACACTGCAAATTAACGCGTTATAAAAATTAACGCAATTAATTATGAGTGGCAATTCAATGTGCGCATTTTAAATTTGGCGTGCGGCAAGCGAATCGCTGCCAGGGCCTTTGAACGGCAAGTTTATTTGTAAAAAGAACGAAGATGAAGATCAATGCAGCGATTTGGAGCTTTTTGTCAAAAAGAATTTTCCGATCACCAAAGCTGCTCCAGCCTGACGGATCATTTGAACGACAAACACGTCCGGACAAGTTCCATCGTTACAGGTGATAGAGCGAGTGTGAGCGAACTTCAACAAACCAACAAACCAATAAACGAATGAGCAAAGTGACCACAGAAAAGATGACAAACTAAATCGCAAGGTGGGCTGCCTCTCCCTCTCTCTCTTGCTCTCCCTCAATCTCTCTCTCTCTCTTTCTCTCAATCTCTCCCTCAATCTCTCTCGCTCTTTCTCAGTCTCTCTCTCAATCTCTCTCTCTCTCAATCTCTCTCATTCTCTCAATCTCTCTCTCTCTCAATCTTTCTCTCTCTGTCTCTCTCAATCTCAGTCTCTCAATCTCTCTCTCTGTCTCTCTCTCTCAATCTCTCTCTCTCTGTCTCTCTCTCAATCTCTCTCTCTCAATCTCTCTCTCTCTCTGTTTCTCTCCCAATCTCTCTCTCAATCTTTCTCTCTCTCTCTCAATCTCTCTCTCAGTCTCTCTCTCTCTCTCGCAATCTCTCTCGCTCTTTCTCAATCTCTCTCTCTCAATCTCAATCTCTCTCTCTCGATTAAAATGCGATTAATTAGATTAATTCATTACAAATCCTGTAATTAATTAGATTTTTAAAATCGCCTGACAGCACTAGTTACCTTCAATGAACGTGGAACGAAAGAATAATGCACAAAATTGTAAATTGAATGGAAAAATGCTAAAAGTCTAATACACTGTTATTAGGAAGATGTTTTATTCAGTCGTCCAAGAGTTCCACCACAAAAGAAATTCTGTCAAACGGATCAAAGTTTTTAAGACTGAAGCAGTTTTATTTTATTTTATTTTTTTGTGTATCTGTAATGGCCAAAATGTATGTCTCACATTCCAATAATCTGAAAGAACGCTCCCACAGGTTTATGAGCGAGGCAGCTTCACTTCCTGAAACTAAAGAACAGATCACATTCTGGAACCAGGAGGACCACCCACCCGAACCAGGTGAGTCCGAGTAACACGAGAGACCGCGAGTAAAGACCGAAACCAGGACCAGAGCAGGACTAAACCAGGACTAAACCAGGACTAAACCAGGACTAAACCAGGTCTAAACCAGGACTAATCCAGGTCTAAACCAGGACTAAACCAGGACTAAACCAGGACCAGAACAGGACTAAACCAGGACTAAACCAGGACTAAACCAGGACTAAACCAGGTCTAAACCAGGACTAATCCAGGTCTAAACCAGGACTAAACCAGGACTAAACCAGGACCAGAACAGGACTAAACCAGGACTAAACCAGGACTAAACCAGGTCTAAACCAGGACTAATCCAGGTCTAAACCAGGACTAAACCAGGACTAAACCAGGACCAGAACAGGACTAAACCAGGACTAAACCAGGACTAAACCAGGACCAAACCAGGACCAGAACAGGACTAAACCAGGACTAAAACAGGACTAAACCAGGACTAAACCAGGTCTAAACCAGGACTAATCCAGGTCTAAACCAGGACTAAACCAGGACTAAACCAGGACCAGAACAGGACTAAACCAGGACTAAACCAGGACTAAACCAGGTCTAAACCAGGACTAATCCAGGTCTAAACCAGGACTAAACCAGGACTAAACCAGGACCAGAACAGGACTAAACCAGGACTAAACCAGGACTAAACCAGGACCAGAACAGGACTAAACCAGGACTAAAACAGGACTAAACCAGGACTAAACCAGGACCAGAACAGGACTAAACCAGGACTAAAACAGGACTAAACCAGGACCAGAACAGGACTAAACCAGGACTAAACCAGGACCAGAACAGGACTAAACCAGGACCAGAACAGGACTAAACCAGGACTAAACCAGGACTAAACCAGGACTAAACCAGGACCAGAACAGGACTAAACCAGGACTAGAACAGGACTAAACCAGGACTAAACCAGGACCAGAACAGGACTAAACCAGGACCAGAACAGGACTAAACCAGGACTAAACCAGGACTAAACCAGGACTGGACTGGGACTCAACCGGGGCTAAACCAGGACTAAACCAGGACTAAACCAGGACTAAACCAGGACTAAACCAGGACTGGACTGGGACTCAACCGGGGCTAAACCAGGACTAAACCAGGACTAGAACAGGAGCAAATCTATCATCAGCTCTACTTCCTCTACTTTATTTTTTAACACATTTTTCATCTTTTCTTAAATTTATATTTACAAAATTTTATCCAAAATTTTATCCTCTCTGTGGAGAGGCGCTGCTGTTCACTGAAGGAAACACTCGTAGTGATTAAATGCTTGAACACAGAAAAGTTAGCGTACCTTTACTGACACTGAGTTTGGACATATTTTGTTGTTTTTTCAAATGTGTGGTCAGAAATTATGAGTTTTAAATCCCAGACTTTATGACCATTCTGCATTTTCACTCCTGTCGTCAGCACGTTTGGCTCAGGTGCTTAGTCCTGGTTCACAGATTTTAAACTAAAACCAGAGCTCAGAAAATTAAGCTTTTTAGAAATAACTTCCTCCTGACAGTGTGTATGAGCCTGAGCCGCTCCATTATCCCTGGTTTAGTCTTGCAGAAAGTCCAGAAGAACAAACGATTTTCAGAGTAAAAATGTGGCTGGATTAAAAAGGTAAGAGAGAGAGTTATTATTGAGGAGTTAAGTGTTCAAAACAGTAACAGTAGTAGTAGTCTTAATAGTAGTAGTAGTAGTAGTAGTAGTAGTAGTAGTAGTAGTAGCAGTAGTAGTAGTAGTAGTAGTAGTAGTAGTAGTAGTAATAGTAGTAGTAGTAGTAGTAGTAGTAGCAGTAGCAATAGTAGCAGTAGCAGTAGTAGTAGTAGTAGCAGTAGTAGTAGCAGTAGCAGCAGCAGTAGTAGTAGTAGTAGTAGCAGTAGTAGTAGTAGTAGTAGTAGCAGTAGTAGTAGCAGCAGTAGTAGTAGCAGCAGTAGTAGTAGCAGTAGCAGCAGCAGTAGTAGCAGCAGTAGTAGTAGCAGCAGTAGCAGCAGTAGTAGTAGCAGTAGCAGCAGTAGTAGTAGCAGTAGCAGTAGCAGTAGTAGTAGTAGCAGTAGTAGTAGTAGTAGTAGTAGTAGTAGTAGTTTTAGCAGTAGTAATAGTAGCAGTAGTAGTAGTAGTAGTTTTAGCAGTAGCAGTAGTAGTAGTAGCAGTAGTAGTAGTAGTAGTAGTAGTAGTAGTAGTAGTTTTAGCAGTAGTAATAGTAGCAGTAGTAGTAGTAGTAGTAGTAGCAGTAGCAGCTGTAGTGCAGTAGTAGTGCTGGTAGTAGTAGTAGTAGTTGTTGGCGGTAGTTGGTAGCAGTGCAGTAGTAGTAGTGTAGTTGTTAGCAGCAGTAGCAGTAGTGTAGTTGTAGTAGTAGCGGTGGTAGTGTAGTTGTTGTTGTTGGTAGTTGTGGTTGTAGTAGTAGCAGTGCAGTGCAGTAGTTGTTGTTGTTGTTGTAGTGTAGTTGTTGTTAGTTGGTTGGCGGTGCTGTTGTAGTGTAGTAGTAGCAGTAGTAGTAGTAGTAGTAGTGTTGTTGTTGCAGTAGTAATGTTGTTAGTAGCAGTAGCAGTAGTAGTAGTAGTAGTTGCAGTAGCAGTTGTTGCTAGTTGTTAGTAGCGTAGTTGTTGCAGTTGTAGCAGTAGCAGTAGTAGTAGTAGTAGTTTTAGCAGTAGTAATAGTAGCAGTAGCCAGTAGTAGTTGTTGTAGCTAGTAGTTGTTGCAGTTGCTAGTTGCGTAGCAGTAGCAGTTGTAGTAGCGTAGTAGCAGTAGTTGTAGTAGTAGTTGTTTGCAGTAGTTAGTAGCAGTAGTAGTTAGTAGTAGTAGCAGTAGCAGTAGTAGCAGTAGCAGTAGTAGTAGTTGTTAGTAGTAGTAGTAGTTGCGCAGTAGTATTAGCAGTAGTGCTAGTAGTAGCTGCTGTTAGCTGTTAGTAGTAGTAGTAGTAGTGCGTAGTAGTGCAGTAGTAGTAGCAGTAGTAGTAGTAGTAGTAGTAGCAGTAGCAGTAGTAGTAGTTGTAGTAGTAGTAGTTTTAGCAGTAGTAATAGTAGCAGTAGTAGTAGTAGTAGTAGTAGTAGTAGTAGTAGTAGCAGTAGTAATAGTAGTAGTAGTAATAGTAGCAGTAGTAATAGTAGCAGTAGTAGTAGTAGTAGTAGTAGTAGTAGTAGTAGTAGTAGTAGTAGCAGTAGCAGTAGTAGTAGTTGTAGTAGTAGTAGTTTTAGCAGTAGTAATAGTAGCAGTAGCAGTAGCAGCAGCAGCAGTAGCAGTAGCAGTAGTAGTAGTAGTAGTAGTAGTAGTAGTAGTAGTAGTAGTAGTAGTAGTAGTAGCAGTAGCAGTAGTAGTAGTAGTAGTAGTAGTAGTAGTAATAGTAAAGAATTGTTAGTATTATAATGTCACGATACTAAAAATCAAATCAAAATACACACTTCTGTTTGAAAGCTGCATTGTGTAACTTTTCTTGTGAGCAGTCCACCACCTGCCTGTCTCCATGGAGATGTTATTGCTTATTGGAATGTTCCACATTATGACATTAAATAGTCATCTTGGTCTTTTTCATTTAATACCAGAGTGTGGAGCATTCCAGGCAATTCCAGGCAGTAACTCAGTAACTACATAATGATTAATGCACCTTTAACCAATTTAGTTTTCTCCTTCTCTCCTACTCTCTCCCCCTTCTCTCCATCCTCTCTCTTTTTCTCCCCCCTCAATCTCTCCCCTTTCTTCTCTCCATCGTTTCTCTTTCCTCCTCTCTCATCCTCTCTCTCTACTCCCTCTCCCCTCCCCCTTCCTTTTCTCCATCTTCTTTCTCTACTCCCCTTCCATCTCTCCATCCTCTTTCTCTCTTTATCTTCCTCTTCTCTCCCTCCCCTCTCCCCCTTCCTGCCCCCTTTCTCTTTCTCTCTCTCTTGCTTCTCTCCATCCTCTTTCTCTCTCTTTCCCTCTTCTCTCCATCCTCTTCCTCTCCTCCCTCCCTCCCTCCCTCCCTCCCTCTCTCCTCCCTTCCTTCTCTCCATCCTCTTTCTCTTTCTATCCTCCTCTCTGTCCTCTCTCTCTACTCCCTCTGCGCCTTCCTGAGCTCTTTCTTCCTCTTCTCCCCATCCGCTTTCTCTCGACTCCCGCCCCTCTCCCCTGTCCTTCTCTCGCCCTCTCTCTCTATCCTCCTCTACTCTCCATCCACTCTCTCTACTCCCTCTCCTCTCCCCCTTCCTTTTCTCCATCTCCTTTCTCTACTCCCCTTCTGTCTCTCCTTCCTTCTTTCTCTCCATCTTCTTTCTCTCTTTATCTTCCTCTTCTCTCCCTACCCCCCTCTCCCCCTTCCTTCCCCCTTCCTTTTTCTCTCTCTCTTGCTTCTCTCCATCCTCTTTCTCTCTCTTTCCCTCTTCTCTCCATCCTCTTCCTCTCCTCCCTCCACTCCCCCTTCCTTTTCTCCATCTTCTTTCTCTACTCACCTTCCATCTCTCCTCCCTTCCTTCTCTCCATCCCCTTTCTCTCTTTATCTTCCTCTTCTCTTCCTCCCCTCTCCCCCTTCCTTCCCCCTTCCTCTTTCTCTCTCTCTTGCTTCTCTCCATCCTCTTTCTCTCTCTTTCCCTCTTCTCTCCATCCTCTTTCTCTCCTCCCTCCCCTCCTTCTCTCCTCCCTTCCTTCTCTCCATCCTCTTTCTCTTTCTATCCTCCTCTTCTCTAGCCTCTCTCTCTACTCCCTCTCCTCCTTCCCTCTCTCTTTCTTCCTCTTCTCCCCATCCTCTTTCTCTCGACTCCACCCCTCCCCGCCCCTCTCTCCATCCTCTTCTCTCTATCCTCTCTCTCTCTACTCCCTCTCCTCTCCCCCTTCCTTTTCTCCATCTTCTTTCTCTACTCCCCTTCTATCTCTCCTCCCTTCTTTCTCTCCATCCTCTTTCTCTCTTTATCTTCCTCTTCTCTCCCTCCCCTCTCCCCCTTCCTCTTTTTCTCTCTCTTGCTTCTCTCCATCCTCTTTCTCTCTTTCCCTCTTCTCTCTGTCCTCTTTCTCTCCTCCCTCCCCTCCTTCTCTCCATCCTCTTTCTCTTTCTATCCTCCTCTTTTCTCTATCCTCTCTCTCTACTCCCTCTACTCCTTTCTTCTCTCTTTCTTCCTCTTCTCCCCATCCTCTTTCTCTCAACTCCCACCCCTCCCCCGTCCTTCTCTCCATCCTCTCTCTCTATTCCCCTTCCATCTCTCCTCCCTTCTTTCTCTCTTTATTTTCCTCTTCTCTCCCTCCCCTCTCCCCCTTCCTTCGCCCCTTCCTCTTTCTCTCTCTTGCTTCTCTCCATCCTCTTTCTCTCCTCCCACCCCTCCCTCTCTCCTCTCTTTCTCCCTCTCTTTCCTTCCTTTCCTCCATCCTCTTTGTCTTTCTCTCTCTTTCCCTCTTTTCTCCATCCTCTTTCTCTGCTCTCCTCTGTGCCTTCTCTCATCTTCTTTCTCTACCCTCTGTCCTCCCTTCCTTCCCTCCTTCCTCTTTCTCTCTCTCTCTTGCTTCTCTCCATCCTCTTTCTCTCTCTTTCCCTCTTCTCTCCGTCCTCTTTCTCTCCTCCCTCCCTTCCCCCTCTCCTTCCTTCCTTTTCTCCATCCTCTTTCTCTACTCCCCTCTGTGCCTTCTCTCATCTTTCTTCTCTCCCCTCTCTCCCCCCTTCCTTTTCTCCATCCTCTTTCCTCTTTCTTTCCTTCTTCACTCATCCTCTTTCTCCCTCTCCTCCCTTCTTCCTTCTCTCCCTCCGTTTGTCCCAGAGAGTCTTTACAATCACATTACGTATGGTTCTGATTGGTTTGAAGCGTTTGAAGAGAGTCGATGTTTTTAATGAACGCTTTTGCCCCGTGGCGCTGCCCCGACCAGCGCTAAGCTAATCTGCCATGCTAATTAAATCCCGCCTAATACGGACACATTACGCCCATTCACATATTTATATACGGCGTCGCAAAAGGAACAGTACGCTAAACAATCACCAGGGGGCAGTGCTAAAGCGGCGGGGGGTATTTCAGAGCTCGGGGCAATAAGCACAGGCAACATATGGAAGGCTAATTGATGTAGCTCGTGTGAAATTGAGGAAAAGTTTAGGAATTTTTCTGAGCAATTTGAAGTTTATTTATTCATTCATAGTTTTGTTGTTTGTTTGTTGATTTTTTTCCCATTCATCATTTCACAAAAAGCTACAGGTTAACTTTATAACTAACTAAACGTACAACTTTGTTCAAAACTTGATTACTACACTTGTTGTTGCTAATACGCTAGCTAGTACAATTCCATTTAAAACAGCTTTAAACTTCTCTACATGATCCTGTTGTTTTTATTTCTCTATTTTGCCAGTAAATCAAGATATAAACAATAATAAGAGACACAATTTCACAAAAAGCTACAGGTTAGCTTTATAACAAACTAAACGTACAACTTACTACTATTACTAAACTTAGCCTAACTACTACTAATACTACTACTACTACTATTACTACTGCTACTGCTACTACCACTACTACTGGTACTGCTACTACTGCTACTACTACTACTACTCCTACTACCACTACTACTGCTACTGCTACTACTGCTACTACTGTCACTGCTACTACAACAACAACAACAACTACTACTACTACTACTACTACTACTACTACTACTACTGTTACTACTGCTACTGTTACTACTACTACTACTACTGCTACTACTACTATTACTACTGCTACTGCTACTACTACTACTACTACTACTACTGCTACTACCACTACTACTGCTACTGCTACTACTGACAGGGCTCTCAAGTCTCACACATTGAGAGTGTGACACACGCAATTCGACGTGTTCACATGCTCACACGCCACACATGGTATTTCTCACGCTGAATTTTTTTAAGCAATTCAAAACTGTAGCCACTGTTCACAGCGCTTCTGTGCCCAGAAAATCGGTAAGTTAATGCAGGCACCGCGCGTTTTCCGCAAAAAAAAGTCACTCACACATCAGTACCCAAGTTGAGCGATCACCTGTGAGGCCGATCGCGCACAGCTGATCGGCCTGTTCGCCGATCAGCTGTGAGCGAGCCGCGTGAATGTTTACGCGGCATTTCCGCGAATCCTTAACTTGCTACGTTAATGCTACATAAGAAGGAACTCTCGTCTCGGAACACGGGATAAGTTCGGGATATGTCCTTTTCTCCGGAGCTCCGGATTATTAAAGACCGTGACACGTGCATACATGGATACGAGTGACCGCGTTTTTATGGGTGAGTCATATCAGATTATTTCTGTATCTATTTCGGCACTAAACCAGAACTAAACCAGGATTAAACCAGGACTAAACCAGGACTAAACCAGAACTAAACCAGAACTAAACCAGGACTAAACCAGGACTAAACCAGAACTAAACCAGGACTAAACCAGGACTAAACCAGAACTAAACCAGGACTAAACCAGAACTAAACCAGGATTAAACCAGGACTAAACCAGAACTAAACCAGGACTAAACCAGAACTAAACCAGGACTAAACCAGGACTAAACCAGGACTAAACCAGGACTAAACCAGGATTAAACCAGAATTAAACCAGGACTAAACCAGAACTAAACCAGAACTAAACCAGGACTAAACCAGGACTAAACCAGAACTAAACCAGGACTAGACCAGGACTAAACCAGGACGTAGCCAGGACTAAACCAGAACTAAACCAGGACTAAACCAGAACTAAATCAGGACTAAACCAAGACTAAACCAGGTCTAAACCGGGTCTAAACCAGGACTAAACCAGAACTAAACCAGGACTAAACCAAGACTAAACCAGGTCTAAATCGGGTCTAAACCAGGATTCAACTGGGACTAAACCAGGATTAAACCAAGACTAAACCAGGTCTAAACCAGGACTAAACCGGGACTAACACGGCACTAAACCAGGACTAAACCAGGTCTAAACCAGGACTAAGCCAAGACTAAACCAGATCTAAACCGGGTCTAAACCAGGACTAAACCGGGACTAAACCAGGACTTAACCAAAACTAAACCAGGTCTAAACCAAGACTAAGCCAGGACTAAACCAGGTCTAAACCAGGACTAAGCCAAGACTAAACCAGATCTAAACCGGGTCTAAACCAGCACTAAACCAGGACTAAACCAGGTCTAAACTAGGACTAAACCAGGTCTAAACCAGGACTAAGCCAAGACTAAACCAGATCTAAACCAGGTCTAAACCAGGACTAAACCGGGACTAAACCAAAACTAAACCAGGTCTAAACCAAGACTAAGCCAGGACTAAAACAGGTCTAAAACAGGTCTAAACCAAGACTAAAACAGGTCTAAAACAGGTCTAAACCAGGACTAAACCAGGACTAAACCAAGACTAAACCAAGACTGTGTGTGATAACATATTATCCTGTGCATTATTGAATGATAATATGGACTTTTAGTTATAAAAGCATTTCCATATTAACAAAGTACCTTCTAATTCTGCCTTGCCCTTCCCCCACCACCCCGGTTTCATTTTATAAGTCGACTACTGCTCGCACCCCCCCTTCCCCCTGTCCTCGGGAAATCTCCTCAGCTCCTCTGAAATCTCACTCCTCACTCCTAGCGATCTTCAAAACTTGAGAGCCCTGGCCTTAGCGCAGTAACCGACTTGTTAAAAAAATTATTCATTCATAGTTTTGTTGTTTGTTTGTTGATTTTTTTCCCATTCATCATTTCACAAAAAGCTACAGGTTAGCTTTATAACAAACTAAACGTATAACTTTGTTCAAAACTTGATTACTGCACTTAGCCTTAGCACAGTAACTGACTTGTTCTTCAAAATTGCTGTTGCTAATACGCTAGCTAGTACAATTCCATTAAACACAGCTTTAAACTTTTCTACATGATCCTGTTGTTTTTATTTCTCTATTTTGTCTGTAAATCAAGATATAAACAATAATAAGAGACATAATTTTACAAAAAGCTACAGGTTAGCTTTATAACAAACAAAACGTACAACTTTGTTCAAAACTTGATTACTGCACTTTACTACAGTAACCATTTTTGACAGCGTTTGCTAATGTGTGCATTGTGTCTAATAAAGTGTTACTCAAACATGTGAATGAAACAAAACACAACTCCAGGTCTGTTTTTGAGGAGGAAACACCATTAGAACATGACTAAACGCTCACAAGAATCCAGTTTGCGTAATAGAGTGGACCCTTTAAATCTCATCCGTCACCCATGGCCTCCCCTTTAAGATTCATCGGCGTCAGTTGAAAACAAAATGGCCGCTCTTCATTGTTTCTTTGTCAGGTCTTAAAACAGTAAAGTGCTGCGTTGTTCTAAAGTGCTTTTCCGTGTGTCCCTGTGTTCGCGGTGACAGGCCTGTTCACTCCAGGAGCCATCGATCGCTCCATTTACGACTAATTGTGCTTGAAATGAGCTGCTCCCACCAACTACAAACCTGCTCCAACCAGGAAGTGCGAAATTTATGTAGATTTCTGGTAAAAGTACAGAAGCCCTGAGTGGCAAAAAAAAAAAAAAATGAGGCACGTCATTTGGGCTTCATTTTTTTTTTTTTTTTTTTTTTTTTTGCTTGCTGCTCAGGGTTTCCATATAAACGCAAAAATATTCAGCTTTATGTTTTGAATTTGGTTGTAAACTAAAGCAGCTTGTCGGAGTTGGAAGTGGAGTTTTACCTGGAATGTTCCACTGTATTGAACATATCACCATGGAGACAAGCAGGGGGATGCTGCCAGGCCTGGTCATACCTATGGAGAGGTGAGCCTGCAGAATGATAATCTGTAACTTATTAAATGCATGATATACACTAGGGGTGTGAATCTTTCACTCACAAAACGGTTCGATTCAAATCTCGATTCACAGGCTACGATTCGATTCAGGGACGATTCATAAAATTAGTAAACGATCCGGTACGATTCGATTCGATTCGATCCGATCTGGTTCGGTTAATTTCGATTCAATACAAATTAACAACTTTACTCCCAAGTGCTTTAAAATTATTGAGAAGAAAAAGAGAGAAACAGAAATTAAATTTCAAAATAGTATCCTTTTGTTTATTTAGTGTCCAACAGACAATACACCAGGCCTACTGAAAAACTGGCAATCCAGTTTGCAAAGCTCTGCTCATACTTAAAATACAACACATTCCTTCCCTCAAGCAACACAAAACAATAAGGTTAGATATCAAAAATAAAAAAAAGACCTTATAAAACAAGCAAGTTTCCTATTAAAGTAAAAAATCTGAATGAATCAGAATTAGTTAGTAATTAGTGCTTCAGTCACTCATGAGTTTCAGTAACTGTAAAAGTGTAACATATCACTGACAAGAAGATAGATATTACTATAGATAGATATACTATATTACTGCAGTTACTGCATGTTAAATCCACTGAATACTTTCTCTCCATCTCATAACATTACCTCAGTCTCCTTTGAGACAAAAATCATCTGTGTGTGTGTAAAGTACATTTCTATACACACAAATCATAAGTATCTAAATACAGAAATGCACCAATTCTGATTATACATTGTATTTTCCACACAAAAGTAAATTAGCCAAGTCAATTTTAGCCCAAATCAAATATACATTGCCAATACATGAATGTTGTCTAAATAAATCACCCAATCCACTAACCGTGACAATAAAAACGCTAGTATCATACAATTGTTATGGTCTATAGCTGCCATGGAAACTATCAAGCTGACGGTGAAACATCAGACTGATATCAACGCGACACAACACTGGCACAAAAGTTAACCACGCATACGAACCATGTCCATAAATAGCGGTAGCGCACCAAATTAACTTAAACAACAGCTCAATAAATGGAAACATCGTATCTTACCAGTGTTCTGTCGAATCTTCCTACCTTGTCAAACAAGACGATCTGTCCTACGCTGTCCTGACGAGACACATACAAACATTGCTCGCTTCCGCATACAGCCCGTGCCGCTTGCATGATTGGCAGTTAACCAGCCAATAAGCTTCAACCCCAGGTAAGTGAACCACCCACCATTCGCTAAAGAACGCAAACACACACAGACGGCTTCTGCGCCATGAGAGAGACCGCTCAGGAGCCGAGAACCGATTGTTGGCCGTAAATCCGGTGCATCGGACCTTTCGTAGTGAATTTGGACCGATCCGGGCTCCGCTGATCGGTACACTCAGATCGCAGAGGTCACAGACCGATAACCGATCCAAATCGGTTAATCTTTACACCCCTAATATATACGTTTAATGCCATATTCTGGATCAAATCAGAAAAATCTCCATGGAGAAACCCACCACAATTTACTTGTTTGATTTGAGATTAGTGGGCGACACAAGTGATTATGGTTTTTATTTATTTTTAATTCTATGGCCAGTATCACAATATTCATTTCTGTATTGTAATGTACTGATATCATGCTGGGGCTGGGGTCAAAAATGTTTTAAGCTCGTCACCTGTTGTGGTTCCATCTAAGTCAGTTCTTTCTCGTGTGAATGTGTTAAAATAAAGCACAGTTTAAAGGGATAGTGCGTTTTTTTTGTATGTTAATCAGTATGGCTTCCCCTCCTGAGATTAACACTGACTTACCCATGACAGCGTGATCTGGTCCCAGTTCTCCTCCGGTTCCGTAGCTCGTGAACGTAGTTCCGGTAAGTTAGCCAGGACAGTTAATAAAGCTTGTTTTTCTTCTCAAAACAACATTTGTCCAAAAAGTGATATATTTGCGTCACAAACAGTTGTCCGCTAAAAATTCAGCAGCGTAATTCACATTCGCATATTTTCTCTAAATTCGTATCACTGCGCCCACGTTAGCTGTATTGGCCTGTTCACTTGTAAACATCCGCTTAAAGTTAACAGGCCAATACAGCTAACCCTTCCCTTCCATTCCATGAATGCAAATCTGCGAGCGATGATCCTGATTGATGGACCCCTTTTCCTGGCCTCGCTTGGGTTGGCTCCAATACCCCCTCTGCTGGTTGGTGTACTGGACTCACGCGCCACCAATCCGCAGTTTCCACCTGCCAGTGCCGCCCTCCATAAAAGTCCTGTACACCTGCTAGTCCGGACGGATTGATTAATACGAACAGCTCATCTTTAGGATTGTGTCTCTTTGGATTTGAGGTCGTTAATGGTCGTTAGTGGCCTACATTTGTTGCAATTGGAGTTTGATTTAGGCTGGGTCCCATTACTCTGTCTTACCCCTTCCCTTTTATCTACGTCTTTGTCTTGCCCCTCGATACCGAGCTGAGAGGGCTCTGGGTACAAATGATCCCCTAAGAAATGAGACACCACTCGATTACCGTTTGCGTCATCGTCCCCCGCCTCTACCTGAGCTGCTACGTCTACAGAAGCGACAGCAATTGGCGCAAACAAACGTAAACAAATGTCAAGGATTATCGGGTACCTCAGCTCGTCAAAAAAACTAGCTTGTTTATACATGAAAGTTCGATGAAAACGATAACGTCGGCTAAACAGACACCGCAACAACAGTTCACTAAAAGTAACGTAGAACATAAGCGTCACAATTGTAAACCTGCTAAACTGTTAATCGATAATTACAACTGCTGAAAATACATTTATGAGACTCCTTGGCTGGTCGATGTGACGCTGCCATCCTGATCCCAAAACCTGCCTGAGCTTGTAGGCGTACCCCTTCGTTCCAAGTCTTGTCGAGAGCTTACTTCGTTCAAGGGGTATGTAGCCCGAGGTCGTGGCCCAAGCCCTTGATCAAAATTAGAATCGGGACACCCCTTACCCTCACATGAACACGCAAAACCAAGGGGTAGGGGTAAGACGAAGGGGTAAGACAGAGAAATGCTTTTGAGTTTATTGTGTACTTTCACTTTTAGTACTACCTTATATCCTACCTTGCTTGTTAATTAAAAGGGTCACCTATTATTTCGCCGTTACTTACTGTTGTCTATGTTACTTCCATTCATCCGATGGAGCGGATTGAAACACTGACACAGTCCAGTTCACCGCCTCCGAACGTCCAATTACTCACTTGTTAATATTTTCAAAACAAAGACTATAACTATAACTCCATGACCTTCCATCCAAAGTCATCCCTCACCTCCCTCACCTCCCCTAAAGGGTTAAACTGCAGGAAAACTAACAAACATGTCCATAAATAGGCGTTATTTCCTGCGAGGAGGAGTTTTATGCTTTTGAACTCATTTGAGATTCAGCGGAAATGGTTGGGCACACGCGGATCACAGCGAGGGGTAAATTGGAGCTGGGAGAAGAATTATCAATTAAAAAACAGCAGACTGAGCCAAAGGGAAACTCTGTGTGTCTGGGGACTAGCTTTGCCATAACAGCAGGTTTAAAGCATGTAATAAAATAATGTAATAATACACACGGTGGCGTTAGTTTGCTTTATTCATTCATAAAAGAGAAAAGACTTCATTTAAACGCATTTAAGCAAAAAAAAAAAAAGTCTTGTCTCAGTACAGATATATTGTAGGCTATAAGCAGGTGTTGAGGTCAAAATAAGTCTGCTGTGTACTGTTTGCATTTAGAAAGCGTTTAATTGACTGGTAATCAGGAAGTGCGTGTTAGCATGCTAGAATTAGGATGCTCAGAATGTTAATAGTTCTGTTTTTCGCATTTTAAAACAGTAAATATCAGGTACACAGTGATTTTAAACTAAAGAATGAAAAGTCAATACGTATATTAGTTTTTTTTACGGAGCCTTGGAAGTGTCATGGGTGAATAAATAATAACAAAGCGTGGGAACTACTTATAAGGCGTGTGCACGAGATATTAATGCGTGCGCTCGAGTTATAAAGTCGTGCGCACGGTTTTTAAAAGTCTAAAAACGCGTTCCCTCGGTTTATATCCAAGGCGTCGGAGTGCGTTAGAACACCTTCCCTCACTTTCCATGGTGTGGAACTGGGAATGACATGCGAGATGCAAAGGTGCGCAACGAAACATGCAGAAGGAAGGAGCACATCCACCGTGGATATAAACCGAGGGAATGCGTTTAAGAC
This sequence comes from Paratrypauchen microcephalus, assembly GCA_036785185.1. NCBI lineage: Eukaryota > Metazoa > Chordata > Actinopteri > Gobiiformes > Gobiidae > Paratrypauchen > Paratrypauchen microcephalus. The sequence continues at coordinate 35,757 of JAVJIX010000258.1, forward strand.
GTTCCCTCACCTTTCAAAAACCTGTGTGCACGACTTTATAACTCGAGCACACGTATTAATATCTCATGCACACGCCTTAATTAAAGCGAGGGAACAATTTGTAACTCGTCTTTTAACTTTTAACTACTTTAGTGCACGCTATAACGCAATATAACGGGTTATAACTCGCGCATTAATATCTCGTCGTCTAAGTCGTTCCCACGCTTTGTTATTATTTATTCACCTATGACACTTCCAAGGTTCCGTAGTTTTTACTTTAAAGCATGTGTACATTTTTTTTGTAATTTTTATCATTTAATTTTGTTAACATTTCTCACTTTTTTCCATATCTAAAACTACCAGAAAACTACCAAAAACTACCAAAAAAGTGTCTGAAATACACACTAAGATGTTGTAATAGCTTAGTACTAGTCAGCGTATTTGTTTTTAGTTTAAAGCTAAATGTTCTCTGTGTAATATTTTTGAGTAATTTTGAATCAAAATTTCTCACTTTATTTTTTTCAACATTTTAAACTTAATAAAAATACAATCCAGTTTATTTATATAGCACATTTCATCAACAAAACAGTTAACAAAGTGCTGCACAATACTGATAAAACATATCCAATAGAAATATAAAATAAAGAATACCAAGAAATAATAAAAAGGTTAAAAAAAATAATAAATAAATAAATAAATATATAAATAAATATATAAATAAATACTTTTTAAAAAGATAAAACAAAAAATATAATACATAAAAACATTTAAAAAGCTAAAAACATAAAAATTAAAAATGTCTGAAATACACTGAAACAAGGCTATGAATATAGACCAACAAAACGGGGATATAGGTGTATGGTAGGGCATCTGACACACAAGGAAACAAAGGAAATAGGATGTAGTGAAGCTAAATCGAGTGCTTGCTGTGTAATATTTAGAATAAAGTTTTGTCAAAAATTCTCGCTTTATTTTTTTTCACTTATAAAACTAAATAAAATTAAAAAAATGCACTGAAATAAACACTTGAATGTAGATCCACAAAACACAAACATTTCAGAGGATGGGAGGGCATCTGACGCAGGGATACAGAGGGACGGGAGGGCATCTGGCACACAGGATGTCGTGACGTCGTCTGATACCCATAATTCCTCAGGTCCTTGTAGTTTTTATCTATAATGAAGTGGTCAGAATCGTCCTGGGACCTCAGTCCGAGCTCTGCACTGGTCAATAATCTATTATGAGAAGCCCCGCCCACTCCTTCTGTTCCTCTGAGGGAAGAGAGGAGGAGGAGAGAGGGAGAGAGAGAGGGGGGGGAGACGAGGAGAGAGGGGGAGAGAGAGAGGAGGAGGGAGAGAGAGAAGGAGAGGAGGAGAGAGGGAGGGGGGGCGAGGAGAGAGGGAGAGAGAGAGGGAGAGAGAGGAGGAGAGAGGGAGAGAGAGGAGGAGGAGGGAGAGAGAGAGAGAAGGAGAGACAGAGTGAGAGAAAGAGAGAGGGAAAGGGAAAGAAGAGGGGGAGAGCGAGAAGGAGGAAGAGAAGGAGGAGGGAGGGGGGGGGGGAAAGGGAAAGAGAGAAGAAAGGGAGAGAAGAGGGAGAAGAATGTGGAAAAAGGGAGAAAGAAGGAGAGAAAAAGAGGGGGCAGAGGTAGAGAGAAGGAGGAGGGAGAGAGAGAGGGGAGAGAAGAGGAGAGAGGGAGGGAGGGAGAAAGAGAAAGAGAGAGGGAAAGGGAGGGAAGAGAGGGAGAGAGAGAGAGGGAGGGAAAGGAAGAGAAGAGGGAGAAGGAGGTGAAAGAAGGGGAGAGAAAAAGGGGAGAGAAAAAGGGGAGAGAGAGAGAGAGAGAGAGAAAGATGGAGGAAAAAAGGATGAACAGAGAGAAAGAGGGGGCAGAGGTAGAGAGGAGGAGGAGGAGAGAAAGGGGAGAGAGGGAGGGAGAAAGAGGGAGGGAAAGGGAGAGAGAGAAGGAGGATGGAGAGAGGGGGAGGGAAAGGAAGAGAAGAGGGAGAAGGAGGTGGAAAAAGAGAGAAATAAGGGGAGAGAAAAGGGGGGCAGAGGGAGAGAGAGAAAAATGGAGGAAAAAGGGAGAAAGAAAGAAGGAGGGAGTGAGAGAGAGGGTGAGAGAGGGGTGGAAGGAGAGAGAGAGGCAGAGGGGGAGAAAAAGAAAGAGCGATGGAGGGAGGGAGAGGGAGGGATAAAGAGAGAGGGAGGGGAAAGAGAGAGAGAGAGAGAGAGAATGAGAGAGAGGTAGAGAAAGATGGAGAGAAAGGGAGGGAGAGAGAGACAGAGAGGGAGGGAGAATGGAAGGAAACAGAGGGAGAGAGAGATGGAGGGAGCGAATGGAAGGAGAGAGGTAGGCAGAGAAAGGGTGAGAAAAAGAGACAGCGATGGAGTGAGGGAGAGGGAGGGATGAAGAGAGGGGGAGGGAGGGGGCAGAGGTAGAAAGAATGAGAGAGAGGTGGAGGGAGAGAGAGAGGGAGGGAGCAAGAGAGAGAGAGAGAGGGGAATGAGAGAGAGGAGGAGGGAGAGAGAGAGGGAAAGGGAGAGAAGAGGGAGAAGGAGAAGGAAAAAGAGAGAAAGAAGGGGACAGAACGAGGGGGGCAGAGGTAGAGAGGAGGAGGAGGGAGGGAGAGAGAGAGGGGGGAGAGAGGGAGGGAGAAAGAGAGCAGGAAAGAGAGAGAAGAGGGAGGGAGAGAGAAGGAGGAGGGAGAGAGAGAAAGAGGATGGAGAGAGAGGGGGAGGGAAAGGAAGAGAAGAGGGAGAAGGAGGTGGAAAAAGAGAGAAAAAGGGGGGCAGAGGGAGAGAGAGAAAAATGGAAGAAAAAAGGGAGAAAGAAAGAAGGAGTGAGTGAGAGAGAGAGGGGTAGAAAGAGAGAGAGAGGCAAAGAGAGGGGGAGAAAAAGAGAAAGAGCGATGGATGGATGGAGGGAGAGGGAGGGATAAAGAGAGAGAGAGAATGAGAGAGAGGTGGAGGGAGAGAGGGGGGAGCAAGAGAGGATGACAGAGGTGGAGAAAGATGGAGAGAAAGGGAGGGAGAGAGAGAGAGGGAGGGGAGGTGAGAGAGAGGTGGAGGGAGAGAGAAAGGGAGGGAGAAAGGATGAGAGCAAAAGAGAGAGAGAAAGAATGAGAGAGAGATGGATGAGTCAGAGAAAGGGAGGGAGAGAGACAGAGAGGGAGGCAGAATGGAAGGAAACAGAGGGAGAGAGAGAGAGAGATGGAGCGAGCAAATGAGAGAGAGAGAGAGAGATGGAGGGAGAGAATGAGAGAGAGAAAAAGAGAGAGAAAGATAGAGGGACAGAATGAGAAAGAGAGAGATGGAGGGAGAGAATGAGAGGGAGAGAGAGAGAGATGGAGGGAGAGAATGAGAGAAAGCTGGAGAGAATAAGAGAGATGGAGGGGGAGAATGAGGGAGAGATGGAGGGAGAGAATAAGAGAGAGATGGAGAGAGATAGAGGGAGAGAATGAGAGGCAGAGAGAGAAAGATAGAGGGACAGAATGAGAGAGAGAGATGGAGGGAGAGAATGAGGGAGAGATGGAGGGAGAGAATGAGAGAGAGATGGAGAGAGATGGAGGGAGAGAATGAGAGGCAGAGAGAGAAAGAAAGATAGAGGGACAGAATGAGAGAGAGAGATGGAGGGAGAGAGGGAGAGAGAGATGGAGGGAGAGAATGAGAAGCAGAGAGAGATGGAGGGAGAGAATGAGAGAGAGATGGAGGGAGAGAATGAGAGGGAGAGAGATGGATGGAGTCAGAGAAAGGGAGGGAGAGAGAATGGAAGGAAACAGGGAGAGAGAGAGCTAGAGGGAGAGAATGAGAGGCAGAGAGAGAGAGGTGGAGGAAGCAGGAAAGAAAGGGAGGTCGAGAGAGAGAGATGGAGGGAGAGAATGAGACAGAGAGAGAGATGGAGGAGTGTTCTGGGCAGCGCAGAGGTTAATGCTGCTGGAATGACCCTAGAGCCTCTGATAAAACCAATGGAGGAAATGGAAAATGGCGGACCGCATCCGCCGTACACATCCGCTAAAACTTAACAGGCTAATAGAGCTAACGTGGGTGCATTGATACGAATCGAGAGAGAAAATATGTGAATGCGAAATACGCTGCTGAATTTTTTCGGACAACTGTTTGTGACGGAAATATATATCACTTTTTGGACAAATGTTGTTTTGCGAAGAAAAACAAGCTTTATTTCCTGTCCCCGCGAACTTACCGGAACTACTTACGTGAGCTCCAGAATCCGAGCAGAACTGGGCTGAGACGAGGCTGTCGCACTTTTAGAAGGAAACCCATACAGATTAACACACACTATCCCTTTAATGTCTGTTTAAAAACCCAGTGGAGCACTTCCTGTATTACCACATGACATCACAAGGTGGAACAGAGTGTTTTCAGTTTGAGAGAAGAACTCGGTGTAAATCTGCAGAGTTTGTGTGTTTGTTTGTGTGTTTGTTTGTGTGTTTGTGATGATCATAGTTCTAATGTGAAAATAATAAAACTCTCCGTACGTTCTTTCTCGTTTAAATGAAAATTGTTTCGTGGGTTTTCTCTTCTCTCTTTGGCGTCGCGGAGTAAAAGTGGAATTAGCTGAACGTGAGTGACAGCGGCGGAGGTCTGCTCCTCCCACTGGGACCCAGCACAAAACTCCTCTGTAATGGACTTACACCTCATTTAGACCCCGAGACCGGACCAGGGTCCCAGGGGAGAGGGGGAGGAGAGAGAGGAGGAGAGAGGGGGAGGAGAGATGGGAGGAGAGAGGGGGAGGAGAGAGAGGAGGAGAGAGGGGGAGGAGAGAGGGGGAGGAGAGAGGGGGAGGAGAGAGAGGAGGAGAGAGGGGAGGAGAGGGGGAGGAGAGAGGGGAGGAGAGAGGGGGAGGAGAGAGGGGAGGAGAGAGAGGAGGAGAGAGGGGAGGAGAGAGGGGGAGGAGAGAGGGGAGGAGAGAGGGGAGGAGAGAGGGGAGGAGAGAGGGGGAGGAGAGAGAGGAGGAGAGAGGGGAGGAGAGAGGGGGAGGAGAGAGGGGAGGAGAGAGAGGAGGAGAGAGGGGAGGAGAGAGGGGGAGGAGAGAGGGGAGGAGAGAGGAGGAGAGAGGGGGAGGAGAGAGGAGGAGAGAGGGGGAGGAGAGAGGGGGAGGAGAGAGAGGAGGAGAGAGGGGAGGAGAGAGGGGGAGGAGAGAGGGGAGGAGAGAGGGGAGGAGAGAGGAGGAGAGAGGGGAGGAGAGAGGAGGAGAGAGGGGGAGGAGAGAGGGGAGAGGAGAGAAAAGGAAAGAGAGGAGGGGGAGGGAGAGGGGAGGAGGAGGAAAAAAGGGAGAGGAGAGAGAGGGGGAGGAGGGAGGGGAGGAGAGAGAGGGGAGAGGGGAAGAGGAGAGGAGGAAGGAGAGAGAGGGAGAGGAAAGAAAGGGAAAGAGAGGAGGAGGAGGGAGGAGGAGGAAGGAGAGAGGGAGAGGATGGAAAGGGAAAGAGAGGAAGAGGGAGGAGGAGGAAGGAGAAAGGGAGTGGGGAGAAAGGGAAAGAGAGGGGAATGAAGGAGGAGGGAGGAGGAAGGAGAGAGGGAGAGGATGGAAAGGGAAAGAGAGGAGGAGGGAGGAGGAGGAAGGAGAAAGAGAGAGGGGAGAAGAAAGGAGAGAGGGAGAGGAGAGAAAGGGAAAGAGAGGGAGGGAGGGAGGGAGGGAGGGAGGGGAGAAGGGAGGAAGAGGAGAGAAGGGAAGACAGGGGGAGAGAGGATGGGGGAAGAGCGAGGGAAGAGGAGGAAAGAAGGAAGAGGAGAGAAAGGGAAAGGGGAGGACGGAGGACGAGGACGAGGAAGGAGAAAGGGAGAGAGGAGAAAGGGAAAGAGAGGAGGAGGAGGGGAGGAGGAAGGAGAAAGGGAGAGGGGAGGAGGAAGGAGAGAGGGAGAGGAGAGAAAGGGAAAGAGAGGAGGAGGGAGGAGGGAGAAGGAGGAAGGAGAGAGGGAGAGGAGAGAAAGGGAAAGAGGGGGATGAAGGAGGAGCAGAAGGGAGACGGAGCGTACAAAGAAAAGGCCTGGCTGCTGCTTCACTGCACCACTAGGGGCAGTCATGAGCCACTAATGTTACCAAACCTATCCGCCTTTTATTTAAAGCCCTGTGTAACTTTTTAGCCAAAAAATAGACCAAAACAAACACCTGTTTTCTTTTATTGCAATGAAAAATAAAATAAAAATGTACAAAAACATATGTCCTTACTGTGAGGTGGGCTTGCATCTCCACAAACCTGACTCTGGCCTGGAGGAGGGTCTGAATCTGTCACCATGGAAATGTTGTTCCCTGATTTAAAAAAAAATATGGCATAAACCTGTTTTATCTCCCTGAAGAATGTTCCTAAGTATAATTTTAACTTTCTATTTCCATTTTTACCCACAGAAAGTTCCACGGTGCTGCTTTAGAGCTGCTTTATGTCACTTTTTTGTGATGACCCGACACTGACCTATGATAAAATACTTCCCGTTATTTAAACACTTTAGTTTGAAGTGTCCCACAGGAGAGCGGGGCAGAGGGGGGCAAATGGGGTACATTGGTGGGGGTAAGATGGATGTCCACACTCAGCGGGGACACAGGCGGACTGCTGCTGCCGCTCGGGTGGGACAAAAGAGTTTACACAGAAAAGCAGCAGGGTCCTGTGTCTGGGACGCCCGGGACAATAAGAGACATGTGGACAGGCTCGGCGGAGGGAGGGGACAGAGAATACTTCCATCTTTTTCAACACCGGACAACAGGAATAAAAATCAAATTTTATTGGAAATCCAAGCTGACAACTAGCATGCTAACACACATTTACTGATTACTGGACAAAAAACATTTTATAATATTTCTATCCATTTACTTTTTTATTTTTATTTTTATTTTTAAAGTAGGTAAGTATAAAAGTATAAAAAAGACGTCAACAGTGTAATAACAATACAATAATTAAATGAAAAGGAGCAGAAAGAAGAGTAAACTTCTGTACAGTGTCCTCTCTGGTGGACATGTCTCCATCCTCCACAGATCTCCAGTCTTCTGTACAGTGCCCTCTCTGGTGGACCTGTCTCCGTCCAGTCTTCTGTACAGTGTCCTCTCTGGTGGACATGTCTCCGTCCTCCGTAGATCTCCAGTCTTCTGTACAGCGTCCTCTCTGGTGGACATGTCTCCGTCCTCCGTAGATCTCCAGTCTTCTGTACAGTGCCCTCTCTGGTGGACCTGTCTCCGTCCAGTCTTCTGTACAGTGTCCTCTCTGGTGGACCTGTCTCCGTCCTCCACAGATCTCCAGTCTTCTGTACAGTGTCCTCTCTGGTGGACCTGTCTTTGTCCTCCGCAGATCTCCAGTCTTCTGTACAGCGTCCTCTCTGGTGGACATGTCTCCGTCCTCCGTAGATCTCCAGTCTTCTGTACAGTGTCCTCTCTGGTGGACATGTCTCCATCCTCCACAGATCTCCAGTCTTCTGTACAGTGCCCTCTCTGGTGGACCTGTCTCCGTCCAGTCTTCTGTACAGTGTCCTCTCTGGTGGACCTGTCTCCGTCCAGTCTTCTGTACAGTGTCCTCTCTGGTGGACATGTCTCCGTCCTCCGTAGATCTCCAGTCTTCTGTACAGTGTCCTCTCTGGTGGACCTGTCTCCGTCCAGTCTTCTGTACAGTGTCCTCTCTGGTGGACCTGTCTCCGTCCAGTCTTCTGTACAGTGTCCTCTCTGGTGGACATGTCTCCGTCCTTCGCAGATCTCCAGTCTTCTGTACAGTGCCCTCTCTGGTGGACCTGTCTCCGTCCAGTCTTCTGTACAGTGTCCTCTCTGGTGGACCTGTCTCCGTCCTCCACAGATCTCCAGTCTTCTGTACAGTGCCCTCTCTGGTGGACCTGTCTCCGTCCAGTCTTCTGTACAGTGTCCTCTCTGGTGGACATGTCTCCGTCCTCCGTAGATCTCCAGTCTTCTGTACAGTGTCCTCTCTGGTGGACCTGTCTCCGTCCAGTCTTCTGTACAGTGTCCTCTCTGGTGGACATGTCTCCGTCCTCCGCAGATCTCCTGTCTTCTGTACAGTGTCCTCTCTGGTGGACATGTCTCTCTCCAGTCTTCTGTACAGTGTCCTCTCTGGTGGACATGTCTCCGTCCTTCGCAGATCTCCAGTCTTCTGTACAGTGTCCTCTCTGGTGGACGTGTTTCCCTCCAGTCTTCTGTACAGTGTCCTCTCTGGTGGACCTGTCTCCGTCCTCCACAGATCTCCAGTCTTCTGTACAGTGTCCTCTCTGGTGGACATGTCTCCCTCCAGTCTTCTGTACAGTGTCCTCTCTGGTGGACCTGTCTTTGTCCTCCGCAGATCTCCAGTCTTCTGTACAGCGTCCTCTCTGGTGGACATGTCTCCGTCCTCCGTAGATCTCCAGTCTTCTGTACAGTGTCCTCTCTGGTGGACGTGTCTCCCTCCAGTCTTCTGTACAGTGTCCTCTCTGGTGGACCTGTCTCCCTCCAGTCTTCTGTACAGTGTCCTCTCTGGTGGACATGTCTCCGTCCTCCGCAGATCTCCAGTCTTCTGTACAGTGTCCTCTCTGGTGGACCTGTCTCCGTCCAGTCTTCTGTACAGTGTCCTCTCTGGTGGACCTGTCTCCGTCCTCCACAGATCTCCAGTCTTCTGTACAGTGTCCTCTCTGGTGGACGTGTTTCCCTCCAGTCTTCTGTACAGTGTCCTCTCTGGTGGACCTGTCTCCGTCCTCCACAGATCTCCAGTCTTCTGTACAGTGTCCTCTCTGGTGGACATGTCTCCCTCCAGTCTTCTGTACAGTGTCCTCTCTGGTGGACATGTCTCCGTCCTCCGCAGATCTCCTGTCTTCTGTACAGTGTCCTCTCTGGTGGACATGTCTCCATCCTCCACAGATCTCCAGTCTTCTGTACAGCGTCCTCTCTGGTGGACATGTCTCCGTCCTCCGCAGATCTCCTGTCTTCTGTACAGTGTCCTCTCTGGTGGACATGTCTCTCTCCAGTCTTCTGTACAGTGTCCTCTCTGGTGGACATGTCTCCGTCCTTCGCAGATCTCCAGTCTTCTGTACAGTGTCCTCTCTGGTGGACCTGTCTCCGTCCAGTCTTCTGTACAGTGTCCTCTCTGGTGGACCTGTCTCCGTCCAGTCTTCTGTACAGTGTCCTCTCTGGTGGACCTGTCTCCGTCCTCCGCAGATCTCCTGTCTTCTGTAGAGCGTCCTCTCTGGTGGACATGTCTCCGTCCTCCACAGATCTCCAGTCTTCTGTACAGCGTCCTCTCTGGTGGACCTGTCTCCGTCCTCCACAGATCTCCAGTCTTCTGTAGAGCGGGTTTTATCTGAACATGACATGAACCCGGCGGCACTTCGGCCCTGGGGACATTAGAGCTGTGAGCGGCTGTAATTGGACCTCCAGGACCTCCTCCGCAGACCTGACAGTAACATGGAGAGAGAAATACGCTTTCTCAATAAGAAAAGAGGGCATTGTTTAAAGTGCATGTGACAGATTGGACTACTCATTTTACTAAAACACATTTAAGATCATTATATTTAAGATTTAGCTAACAATTTTATAATTTTTTCCCTGGTTGGACCAGTTTTTTAGATTTCAAATTGTACTTCATGGCGTCATGCTTGGGAATTCCATAATTGTTATCCATCAACCACATTGTACTGAACAAAAACTCCTCTAATGTACACAGAAATTATTATTTGACTAATACAAATTTAAGAAAACAGTTATTTTGTTGAAATCATCAGACAAAAAATGTGTTTCTTAAGTGTATATTTGGACAGAATTCTCCCAGTGTGATGTCCTCAGCCTATTTTTCAACTTTTCTTCACAAATTACTTCTTGATTAGTGTAAAACTATAATTTATATTTACAACAGGTATTATTCGACCAAATTATGTCAAAATTAGAGAATCATCAAAACCTAAAAAACGAAAATCCAGGCTCAAAACAGCAGTCTTTAACTATACAGATGACTTTTAATGTTATGTTTATGATGATTATTTATGTTTTGATTTGTTTGTATTGTGGTTTTAACATCTTTCTAATTATGTAAAGGACTTTGAATTACTTGCTTAAACTGCATATGATAGATTTTCGTATTTCTGTTAATTATTACTTGCTTTGGTGAACATTTATCATCGTTTTAAATCAGTTAAATGGAAAAAAGTTGAGAAGAAAAGTACAAAAATACAGGAAGTAGCGCTGGGTTCTACAATCCCATGTGCTAAAAAGTCCATCCAAAATGCAACTAGAATTTTCTGGCAGCTTGAACATGAATTTAACAAAATAAAGGTGTTGTAATGTATTTTTATTAGTCTAATCATAACTGTTGGGTAGTTCTTTATGGTTCCTTGGTCACAGTTATGGAATTACTTCTACTTACAGTAAGTCATATCGAAATAAAATGATAAACTTCACCAAAATTAAAATAGACAATAGAAAAAAATAAATTCTTCAATATTTTTTAGTAAAATCCTATAAAAATATAATAACATTAACTACATTTTAATGAAATGAATAGTCTAAAAGCCAGTTTATAGCCGTTAAATCTACGCAGAAGTTCCGCACCGCTCCCCAACACACAAGAAAAACAAACAAAAAGGTGTTTGCCGTGCTGTGTAAAAAAGTTTCTATGTGTCAAACTTCATCTGAACGTAAAGGCCGTGATTGGTTGAACCAGTAAAGACTAATTAAAACAGCTTGGAACGGCTAAGGTTTGTCACATAAATGTTTGCATCAGATCCTAATGTGATTGTTTATAGTCACAGTAAATAAAAAAATACAAATAATGTCAAATAAAGTCAAATAGTTTGGGTTCCTACAACACACCGGAGCTCCGGAGAATCTTGTATGGTTCAGGTCTGCATCAGGACGTCAACTCTGGACTGAGCGGGACCCTACGCAGAACTATAAACTATAAACTTCACCAAAATTAAAATAGGCAATAGAAAAAAAACAAAATTCTTCAACATTTTTAGTAAAAAAATGACGGTCTATTCTGACCGTCAGAGCGAGCAGACGTCGCTCTCTTTCCTCTCTTATCTATTGCTCCTGTTGTCTGAGTGCCTCTCTTGTTTTCGTCATTTTCTCGCTTTTTGGAGCAGATTTTCCAAATTTCCAAATTCCTAAATATGGATGTGATCAGCTGGACCCTCAGCACGATTGATACTCTTTTTTCACGGAGGAGTGCCGCTCCGGGAGAAGCGGTGTGTCCGGATGGTACTTTTGCTGCTGGATATGCGAGGGACTCGTATCGTGCGTGGCAAGTCGTATGTTTGGCACCAATGTACCTGGAGGATGTGGAGGATATTTACGTATTCGGATTTCTGATAGCTGGACATCTGTTAATTGGCCTGGGATTGTCCATGATCTATCGCAAAATGTGTAAGCTGGCAGCAAGTAAAGAGTCCCCTAAGCTGTCTGCAGAAATTTCGAGCCATTGTGAAGCCGTTGGGGATCTCGTGAAAGGATTACATCAGAAAGTGGGTCAGGTTGAGGTCCTTTTGGAAGGATTTCAACCGAAGGAAACATCTCGACGTTTGGATATCATCATGGGCATGGTTACAGAACTGTGTAAAGCCAACGCAGCGCAGTCTGTGCGCCAAGAGGAACTAATGAGATCTCTCATGAATCTTCATGGGGATATTAAGATGGGGGTCTGGCAAAACCCAAGCTCAATCTAAATTGTTTACCTGGGTCTCTAAAAATGTATTTCATCAATGCTAAATTAATTAATCCCTCTGGATAATTATGTCTCCCTGTGAAAATCTGTGGCTCCAATGGTTATCTGTGTTTTGACTTCGCCTCCCTGCATGAACACTTCCAAGGCCACAGAATGTGGTTTGTTATCTGGACTCTACATAAACATGGCACCCACTCACTGACACTGATACTAGAAATGAATGAGTAGAAAATGTCTTTAGTTAAGGTCTGATCTCTGCTCTCGGATCAATCAATTTCATTGATTTCCAATCTGATCCCCCCACACCCTTCCTTCTGTTGCCAAAGAAAAAGATCACCGTATGTTATATCTCCAATTGTTTTTCTGTCATTACATGTTGTTAAATTGTCACTGATTGTATTGCATCTATTCTACTCTGCATCTCCCAGTCGGCGGCGCGCATATGCGCAGCGGCCCCTCCCCTACACACTCTATCACTGTCCTGCCTGGTTAGTGGGGAAACGAAATTTCGAATTCACTCTGTGTACATGTACATGATTGTTTTCGACAATAAAGCAAACTATGACTATGACTAAAATCCTATAAAAATATAATGATGTTAACTACGTTTTAGTGAAATTAGTAGTCTAAAAGCCGGTTTATACTTCTGTTAAATCTACACAGAAGTCAATAAAAAGTCAAAAAGTCAATAAAAAAACAATTAAGTCAAATTAAATAGTTTGGGTTCCCATAACACACCAGGGCCCTGATGAGGTCCGGAGAAACTCGTATGGTCTACTAAAACACATCTAAGATCATTATATTTAAGATTTAGCTAAAAATGTTATTATTTTTCCTCCGGTTGGGCCACTTTTTTAGGTTTCAAATTTTACTTCATGACTTTACGCTCGGGAATTCCATAATTTTTATCTAGCAACCACATTGTACTGAGCAAAAACTCCTCTAATGTACACAGAAATTATTATTTGAATAAAAAAAAAAAACAGTTATTTTGTTGAAATCATCAGAAAAAATAAGATAAGACTTTATTGATCTCTCATAGGAGAAATTTACTTGCCACAGTAGCTACAGGCAGGGACAGTTTGAACAAGAAAGAAAAAGTGCATGTAGGCAAGAATGGAATAAAATAAGTAATAATAAAAATAAGTAATAATAATAATAATAAAATGTGTGTGTATCGTGTAAAGTGTATATTGTGTCGAATTTTTGGATAGAATCCTCGCGGTTTAAAAGAACTATCATATGCCTCTCTATTTCAAATTCGAACCACTATTTCAATTATTCCACACGCTAAAGCCCCCTTAAATGTCCATTTCTAAATTTAATTCAATTCTTTAAATTTTTAAGAATTTTTATGCTTATTTATTTTTATTTATTTGTTTACTTTTGATTTATTTGGCCTGCTGTCCTGTTGTTTTCTGTGTAATTGTCTATGTATGTTTAAATATTTCTTAAAAATCAATAAAACGAATTGAATAATAATAATAACCAGTCATATGCCACTGTTTGTTTGTTTTTGTTTTTTTTTGTTAAATGAAAATATAAAACAAGTGTTGGCTAAAATAAGTGTAATATTTTATTGCTAAAAACAAATATGCAAACTGTTTTTTCTTGTGCTACATACATTTTAAATAATCTGTAAGAGGGCATGTGCTATTATTTCACTTTTATTTCACATTTTGTTTTAATTCAATTCTTTACATTTTTAAGAATTTTTATGTTTATTTATTTTGATTTATTTGTTTACTTTTGATTTATTTGGCCTGCTGTCCTGTTGTTTTCTGTGTAATTGTCTATGTATGTTTAAATATTTCTTAAAAATCAATAAAACGAATTGAATAATAATACGGTAATAACCCGTCATATGCCACTTTTTTTTTTTTTTTTTGTTAAATTGAAAATATAAAACAAGTGTTGGCTAAAATAAGTGGAAGATTTTATTGCTAAAATGGTTAACGAAACATCATTTACTGTATAAAAGGGCATTTGCTATTATTTGACTTTTATTTCACATTTTTGTTTCGTAACACGCAATAATAACATTACAAGAAGATGAATATTAAAACGTATCCATTATTCAAACGTCACTTCTCAACATGATAAACTGCAGATTGATATTGCATACAAGGTTGTCCGCTGAGTCCCGTCTTCTTTACCCTGACGTCTGAAAACACTGATGGTTCATTATTTCTGCACGGATCCATTTTGCGTTGCTCTTTTCCCTTTGAGGTTAATCCTGGTGTATCTCAGTCTTCTCTCTGGAGAATTGGACCTTTTTTGCATTTTAAATATAATCCGGGGGCCCATTGTGACTGAAGAGCTGTTTGACTCGGTGTGGATGGGGTTAAGTGGTCCCTGTGGTGTTTCTGTGTCTGTGATCGAGGTTTATAAACATGACAGCTGCAGACTTAGAGGGGGCGCTGTGGCGAGGAGACCCAGCCCCCCCATGGACCCCAGACCCCCCAACGCTATAGACCACAACTGGGACTGCTCATGTGGGTCTGTACAAGTCCTTTTCCTGGGATCAAATGTGTTGAAGCGCATATATTTACCATAGTTTTTCTCATTTTAAAATTTTGGTGAAGTCTGTAATTTTACTTCGTGGTCGGACATGAGCGAGTCTATAACTGTGGACTTCACCAAGACAGACATTATCTTTGGACTTTTATGTAAGGATAAAAAAATATTTTTGAATGCTATTATTATACTTGGAACATTTTTCATCCATGAAAACAAATTTTTAAAAATATAAACCCCTTTTTGTTATGTTTTGTTTGTTTTTTGGTATTATTATTATTATTATTATTATTATTATTATTATATATTTTTTTCCTCACTCACCTTTATGGACGCCTAGCACCTAATTTATTTTATTTATTTGTTCCTATCTGACTTCCTCATTTGGCATGTTTGTATCATATAATTTTGCATAGTAAATATATATTTTTTAATATTAATAATAAATAATAATTTAAAAAAAAACTTTTCTCCTTCCCACTCATTTTTTTGTTGCTTATTTCTGTTTATTGTTATTTCTGTTATTGCACTTTTAAAATAATTTAAATAGCTTACTTGCCCAAAATAAAAAAAATAAAATAAAATAAATAAAATAAAATAAATAAATAAATAAATAAATAAATAAATAAATAAATAAATGTATTTAAAAAAAAATCTATAACTGTTACCTATAGCAACCATAATGTTAAAATACACATGACAGGTAATAAATTTAACTCAAATATACTGTAGTTATTATTAAGGTTTTACTAAAAATCTTGCCTATGGTCTTTTCTAGTTTTGTTATTTTGGTGAAGTTTACAATTGCAGCAGAAGGGACATACTGTATGCAGAGATATAATTCAGGTAATCACTAATCAATAATAATCCATAACTGATACCTATAGCAATTATAATGTAAACAAAGGCCAAACTTGTCTAAATTACACAATAGTCACGTAATAACCTCAGAACAGCATCTGACTCACTGGCGGCCGTTTGTCCAACGTGGAAATTCAAATGTAGTGGTCATAGTAAAAATTATATATCCTCCTGAGACCCGCCCATTCATTTGTGTCCTTTGTAGCGGACACTGAGTTAACCAGTCTGTCTTTTAAGTTTTAAGTTTGTGGCTGCCCTATGATAAAAATAAATAAATAAATAAAATCATAATAATAAATAATTCAATAAAATCATAAAAAATAATGAATAAGTAAATAAATAAATACATAAATAAATAATACATAAAAATATTAAAATAATAAATAAATAAATAAATAAATAAATAAATAAATAAATAAATAAATAAATAAATAAATAAATAAATACAGTGGTACCTCACCTTACGAAAGACCCAACAAACGAAAATTCCAAGTTACGAAACGCCTTCACGTTAAATTTTGGTCTCTAGATACGAAAGAAAATTCAAGTTACGAAACGCGAAATCTCAAAAATTCAAATAATGTGCGCTCAGCCACACACATTATACGCTTTTCTCAGACTGGATTTAATCTTTTCTCACATTTGTCTCTCGTTTAAACACTCAAACTTTCATAGATTTTCAACAAAATTATTAATAGTGAAGTGAGGGGGGAAGGAGGAGGGCGGAGAAAACTGTGCGCGGACACGTGTGTGATAGCGCACATGACCTGGCGCGGGGCTGACAGCAGGTCTAGACCTGGACTAAACCAGGACTGGACCAGGACTAAACCTGGACTAAACCAGGACTAAACCTGGACTAGACCAGGTGGATTAAAGCGCCGCGCGCGGGTCTATTTCCTGGTTTCGTTTCGAGTCACGGCTGAGGCGAGCAGCGAGGGGGACCGCACGCAGTCTGAGCGCATGAACGAACGCATGCAAGAGCCGCGGTGGTCTAGACCTGGTCTAGAGGAGGTCTAGAGGAGGCACGGTTTGAGCACGGGTCTCGTTCATGGTCTAGTCCTGATTTAGTCCAGGTTTAGACCTTGTTCTAGACCTGGTATAGTCCACGTTTAGTCCTGGGTCTACAGTCTCTACGCAGAACACAATGTTACACTATAAAAAAAAGTTACACTATTAAAAAAAAACTTGGATCGGGCCTTGGAACGAATCAGGCTTTTTCCATTGAAATAGCTACTCAACTTACGAAAAATTCACATTACGAAACCACTTCTGGAACGAATTAATTTCGTAAGGTGAGGTACCACTGTATATACATAAGAAATTACTATGATAAAAAATAAAAAATAATAATAATAAATCATTAAATAAAATAATAAAAAATAATGAATAAAAATGCATAAATAAGTAAACAAATAAATAAATAATAAATAAAAATATAAATAAAAAATAAATAAATAAAAATACATAAATAAGTATATAAGTAAATAAATAAATAAATACATAAGAAATTAAAAGGGAATCTAAAAACTTGTTGAGGTGACTGTAGAAGCTTGTCAGAGATGTTGGTCATCAAAACAAAAAAAATGTTTTTGTTAGGTCGTTAACTTCACATGGATTTAACACCAAAACGACGTCCATTACAGAGGACATGTTACAACATTACGAATAAAAATAAAATTAACAAAATGTAAATGCTAAGGTGTTCATTTACCTCCAAATAGAAAATTAAAAATAATAATAATAATAATTTAGACATACTTTTTTTGGGTCCCAGGAGGATATAGTCATACCAAAAGTTCGATTTTAAACAAATATGCACTAAAATGCCAAAATACACTTCTATTTTAGACTCATTTACACTGTTAATCAGTAAAAAATGTGTTTGGTGTCTAGTGGCTCTTTAAGCTGTAGTTACAGAATATTTAGCTTCTACAATTTCCTGAAATGTAGAGTTCACTGCTGTAAACGCTTTGTCAATTCTCCATTTAAATGAGCTCAAAAAACAAACAATGAACCCTCAGAAGTAGCTTAGATTTGGAGGATTTCTTGATTTTGTTTAAGTGTTTGATGTATATGGAGAATAACACGTTGCATAATGAGACACTTTCACTTTTTGACAGTTTTGAAAAATGTTTTTATTTGTTTATTTCTCGTCTACAGCAGCAGGTGTAGCAGCGGTAGTGTGCGCCAGCTGCCAGCTCCTGTCACCTCTCCCCTTTCCTCTCTCTCTCTCTCTATTCTCTCTCTTTTCTCTCTCCCTCTCTCCTTCACCCCCCCTCCTCTCGCTCTCTCTCGTTACTCTCCTCTCCCTCTCTTCTTTTCTCGGGGCAGAGCTAGGGTCCTGCTGATTGCACACTCCACCAGTTTAGGCTCCCTTCCTCTATCCTTCCCTCCATCTTCCCTCCATCCCTTCACTTTCTCTCCTCTCCTTCTCTCCCCCTCCTCTTTTTGTAGCCAATTTTTTCTCTCTTGTCTTCTCTCCTCTCTCTTTCCTAATGTCTCCCTCTCTTCTCTCGGGGCTCTGTCTCTCTCTCTCTCTCTCTCCTCTCTCTTTCTTCCTTTCGTTCATTCTCTCCACATCTCCCTTTTACTCACTTACCCACTTTTATCTCCCTCTTTTCTCTCTCTCCCTCAGAGGGCAGAGGTAGGATCCAGTTTAACTCTCCTTCCTCTCCCTCACAATCTTCTCTCTCCAAATCCTTCCTTTCTTTCTTTCTCTTTCTCTCACTCCTTTCCTCTCCTCTCTCCCTCTCTCCTTCCCTCTTTCCTTCTCTCTCTCTCTCTCTCTCTCTCCTCTTAGGACAGAGCTAGAATCCAGTTTGACTCTCCTTCCTCTCTCTCTGTCTCTTTGTCACAATCTTCTCTCTCCTAATCCTTCCTTTCCCTTTCTCTCTTTCTCTCACTCCTTTCCTCTCCTCTCTCCCTCTCTCCTTCTCTCTCTCTCTCTCTCTCTCTCTCACACACACACAATCCAGTCTGACTCTCCTAATCCCCCCTCTCTCCCTAACAATCATCTATCTCTCCTAATCCTTCCTCTCTTTCTCTCGCTCCCTTCCTCTCCTCTCTCCCTCTATACCCCTCTCTCTCCCTTTCTTCTCTTAGAGCCTAGGATCCAGTTTGTCTCCCCTTCCTCTCTCTCTCCCTCACATTCTTCTCTCTCTCTCTCTCTCACAATGATCTCTCTCCTAATCCTTCTTCTCTTCCTCTCTCTTTCTCTCACTCCCTTCCTCTCTTGTCTTAGAGCCTAAGATCCAGTTTGATTCCCCTTCCTCCCTCTCTCTGTCCTTCTCTCTTTCCCCCTAGCAATCTTCTCTCTTCTGAACCTTCCTCTCTTTATCTCTCTCTCCCTCAATCCATTCCTCCCCTCTCTCCCTCTATTCCCTCTCTCTCCCTCTCTTCTCTTAAGGCATAGGTAGGATCCAGTTTGACCCCCCCTCTCTCTCTCTCTCTCTCTCTCTCTCTCTCTCTCTCTCTCTCTCTCTCTCTCCCTCCCTAACAATCATCTCTCTCCTAATCCTCCCTCTCTTTCTCTCTCTCTGTCCCTCAATCCATTCCTCACCTCTCTCCCTCTATTTCCCTCTCTCTTCTCTTAGGTTAGGATGAAGTTTCATTCCCCTTCCTTCCACTCTCTCTCTCTCTCTTTCCCTCCCTCGCAATCTTCTCTCTCCTAATTCCTTCCTCTCTTTCTCTCTCTCTCTCTCTCAGTCCCTCTCTCTCCTCTCTCCCTCTCTTCTCTTAGGGCCTAGGAAGAGAGGAAGGGGAGTCCCCCTTCCTCTCCTTCTCTCTCTCTCTCTCACCCTAGCCATTTTCTCTCTCCTAATCCTTCCTCTCTTTCGCTCTCTCACTCCCTTCCTCTCCTCTCTCCCTCTATTCCCCTCTCTCTCTCTGTCCCTCTTTTTATAGCTATCTCCCTCTTTTTCTCTCTCTCACTCCCTCTTTCTTTCCTCATCTCTCTCTTCTCTCAGGGCACAGTGAGGTTCCTGCTGATCGCACACTCCACCAGTTTACACTCCTTTCCCTCCATCTCTCTCTTTCTCCCTCCCTCTTTCCTTCTCTCTCTCCCAGAGCAGTATCTCTCCTTGAACCCCTCCAGCTCCACGGACACAGACCACAGAGACGAGCTGAAGAGTCCCGGCCCAGATCCAAGTCCAGACCAGAGCCCAGACTCCACCCCCCGCTGAGACCTCATCTGGACCGTGGGCAGGAGGAAATTCATTTATTATTATTATTTCACAATGACAAAACTTTTACCCAACACAATCCGACAAAAACAAAAAAAGCTGAACATTTTCCAACATATTTCAGTCACACCATCCGCTAAAAAGGCTTCAGTTTAAGAAGTTTGCAGTTTTATCTTGTTGAAGGGAGAATGAAGGGAGAAGGAAACAGAAGGAATAAGGAGAGAAAGGAGAGAAAGAGGAACAGGTAAAAGAAAAGAGAGAAGGAAAACAAGATAAAACTGCTAACTTCTTAAACTGAAGCGTTTTTAGTGGATGGTGTGACTGAAAAATGTTGGAAAATGTTCAGCTTTTTTGTTTTTGTCGGATTGTGTTGGGTAAAAGTTTTGTCATTGTGAAATAATAATAATAAATGAATTGAGAAGTTTTGTCATTCCTCCACTCCATCCTCCCCCTCCCTCTTTTCTATCTTTTCTCAACTTTCTCTCTTTTCTCTCCCCTCCTCTTTACTTTCTCTTCTCCAGCCCCTCCCTTCCTCCTCTCTCTGTCCTCCACTCTTTCTCCCTCCCTCTTCCTCTCTCCTTCCTCGCTCTGTCTCCCTCCTCTCTCTTCTCCCACTGTCTCTCTCTCCTTCTATCACTTTTTTCCTACCCCCCCTCTGCCTCCCTTTGTCTCTCCCTTCTTCCCTTTCTGTCTCCTTCCTCTCTCCCTTTCTCTCCCCATCCCCTCTCTCTCCTTCCCTTTCTCTCTCCTTTCTCTTTCCCTTTCTCTCCCCATCCACTCTCCTTCCTTCCCGTTCTCTCTCCTTCCTCTCCCCCTCTCTCTCCCACCCTCTCTCACCTTCTTCTCCCTCCTTCCCTTTCTGTCTCCTTCCTTCCCTTTCTCTCTCCTTCCTCTCTCCCTCTCTCTCTCTCCCACCATCTCTCACATTCCTCTCCTTCCTTCCCTTTCTCTCTCCTTCCTCTCTCCCTCTCTCTCCCACCTTCCTCTCCCTCCTTCCCTTTCTCTCTCCTTCCTTCCCATTCTCTCCCTTCCTCTCTCCCTTTCTCTCCCCATCCCCTCTCTCTCCTTCCCTTTCTCTCTCCTTTCTCTTTCCCTTTCTCTCCCCATCCACCCTCCTTCCTTCCCGTTCTCTCTCCTTCCTCTCCCTCTCTCTCCCACCCTCTCTCACCTTCCTCTCCCTCCTTCCCTTTCTCTCTCCTTCCTTCCCATTCTCTCTCCTGCCTCTCTCCCTCTCTCTCTCTCCCACCCTCTCTTACCTTCCTCTCCCTCCTTCCCTTTCTCTCTCCTTCCTTCCCATTCTCTCCCTTCCTCTCTCCCTCTCTCTCCCACCCTCTCTTACATTCCTCTCCCTCCTTCCCTTTCTCTCTCCTTCCTTCCCTTTCTCTCTCCTTCCTCTCCTTCCTTCCCTTTCTCTCTCTTTCCTCTCTCCCTCTCTCTCCCACCATCTCCCGCATCCCCTCTCTCTCTCTCCTTCTTCTCACCCCTCCCTCCCTCTTTCTCCCTCTTTCTCCCTATTACCCCTTCTCTCTTCCTCTCCCTCTCTCCCCATCCCTCTCTCGCTCTCTATCTCTCCTTCCTCTCGCCCCTCCCTTTCTCTCCCTGTCTCTCTCTCTCCCTCTCTCTCCCCCATCCCCCCCCCCCCTCCCTCCCTCCCTCCCTCCCTCAGTCCCACATGTTCTTTCTCTCCGCCCCCTGTAGTTCCTCTGTTTTGTCCTTACCCCCCGCCTGTCTGAACAAATGCTCCTCTCACAAAATAAACTTGTCTCATTTCGACGCCACACTCCCCGAGGTTATGGGCACGGCCGCCATTTTGAATCAGGAGACAGGTCAATCGTGCACGAGAACCGGGGAGTCTGGGTTTGATCTCACACCATTTTGGATTATTATTGCTCCGATTATCTCCAAGTACGGTGTTTGGTTTTAAATGGGATATATTCTACACAACAGGGCCGTCGACAGATATTTGAGGGCGCGGGGCAAGAAGAGTCACATGGGCCCCCTTCTAATATAAATGAAAAAGCAAAGAGTCTAATTCTGGGCTCCTTTTGCCATATTGGTTATAATTGTGTTCCCTCATCACTGATTAAGGCTGCGTCCCATTCCTCTTCCCCCTTCCCCTTTATCTACGTCTTTGTCTTGCCCCTCGATACCGAGCTGAGAGGGCTCGGGGTACGAATGTTCCCCTAAGAAATGGGACACCACTCGATTACCGTTTGCGTCATCATCCCTCGCCTCTACCTGAGCTGCTACGTCTACAGAGGCGACAACAATTGACGCAAACAAACGTAAACAAATGTTAAAGTCCCAGTGTGTAGGATTCGTGGCGCATAGGTGGATGGTGCTATTGCACTTTCTGTTTTAGCTACGGCAGACCTCGAGGGTCACCCGGGCGCGGTCCCGTTTTTTTTTTTTTTTTTCTCATGAAAACACACATTCCCAATCATGTACCATGACACTCTACACATCAAATAAAACCTTACAGTCTCCTCTTTTTGACTATGCAATTCATTTCCCTGCACAACAATCACTCCCCGAGCACATGGGGCTTTTATACGGAAAAGCACAAAACGAGGTTAGCTTACCTTAGAATGCTTTGCACAGGTCAAACTCTGTATTTCACCATAAACTTGCTCTCAATTTGTCCGTAAGGATCCAGCGAATAAAATCCAGTAAAACAATTTAGTCCAAAACACGTGTTAGATCCATTACGACGTCTGATCCGGCAGCATGCTTGTGTTGTTTACCCAAAACCACGAGCCTTGCCAAAGGCGGAGCCCAAATGTCCTTCTGCGGCTCTCGCATTCAAAATGGCTGCCTCTGCATGGGGAAGATCCCCCTTTTATGTGACTATATCTAAGTCCAAAAGAATACTTTGATTTCATGATGGAAGTGAAAAGGCTTGGAAAACACTGTATTTTTGAATGAGTATCTTCAATTTCAGTAATTAACGGGTAAAAATCTTACACACTGTCCCTTTAAGGATTATCGGGTACCTCAGCTCGACAAAAAACTAGTTTGTTTATGCATGAAAGTTCGATAAAAACAATAATGTCGGCTAAACAGACATCACTACAATTAAAAACGCAACAACAGTTCACTAAAAGTAACGTAGAACATAAGCGGCATAATTGTAAACCTGCTAAACTGTTAATCGATAATTACAACTGCTGAAAATACATTTATGAGACTCCTTGGCTGGTCGATGTGACGCTGCCATCCTGATCCCAAAACCTGCCTGAGCTTGTAGGTCAGTGGTTCCCAACTTTTTTTGGCCTGTGACCCCATTTTTACATCACACATTTCTGGCGACCCCATAGACTTTTTTTTTTTTCATGTTTCAGTCTCAGCCTCAGTCACAATATTGTGTCAAACGGTTCGACGCGTCTGAGGCCTCGGAGAAACACTGACCTCTAGTGGACAAATTTAAGTTCCAAAATGGATGGATGGGAATGGATCGCTTTTTTCCACTTGTAGATGCCATCGAAAATGAAACAAATGCCAAAAGTCACCAGAAGTCACCAAAATCACCACTAACGTCACACAGGAATCCGGTGTTGCATTTGAGGCTTGAGTGCTTTTCACCTATCCCCTATCTCCGCCCACTGCTCTGTATTTACTTAAGATGATTCAAAATGTCAAACATGTGGAGTTAAAACAATAGAAAATCTGTTCCGTGAAATGCACCGATGAAGGTTCCTGCTGTTTCAGACTAACAAACTAACACCAGACTGATGTTTGTAGCGCCCCGTTCCACACACGTCTGGAACTGAAAACTGAAAAGCAACGCCTTAATGAATATCTGAATCTGAAATCAAGCTTTTGTTAAATCCAGTTGAGGGAAAAGCACAAATATCTTTCTCTCCACAAATGTACAAAGTGTTTCTCTCTGCACGTTTTTCAATACAAAAACAGCTAAAACAGGCTAAAGTCTGTCGGAGTTGTTTTTGTTTTGTTTTGTTTGGACGCTTCACCTTTGGCTCCACCCAAACCAAAATGCTGCTCTGTGATTGGTTTGAAACTCAGGTTAACTGGCCAATCGCAGCAGTGGGAGTTCAGCCAGACGGATTCTTAGGACTTTGTGAACTCAGAAATAACGTGAACAGAAAATAAGGTATTGCAGGTTAATTCTTTTGTGCATGACTTCTAGTTCTCGGCTAAATGATATGTGTTTGTGCTAGGGCTATCAGTTTAACGCGTTAATTAGATTAATTAATTACACTGCAAATTAATGCGTTATAAAAATGTATGCAATTAATTATGAGGCAATTCAATGCTCGCATTTTAAATTTGGTGTGCGGTGAGCAAATCGCTGCCAGGGCCTTCGAACGGTGAGTTTATTTATAAAAAGAACAAGAACGTGGTGATTTGGAGCTTTTGTCAAGTTCCATCGTTTCAGGTGATAGAGTGAGCGTGAGCATACTTCAACAAACCACCAAATCAACAAACCACCAAATCACCAAACCAAAAAAAAACACCAAACCACCAAAACCAACAGACCAACAAACTAGCAAAACCAACAAACCACCAAAACCAACAAACCAGCAAACCACCAAACCAACAAACCACCAAAACCAACAAACCAACAAACCAGCAAACCAACAAAACCAACAAACCACCAAAACCACCAAACCAACAAACCACCAAAACAAAAAAACCCACCAAAACCAACAAACCACCAAAACAAAAAAAACATCAAACCACCAAACCACCAAAACAAAAAAACCCCACCAAAACCAACAAACCAACAAACCACCAAAACCAACAAACCAACAAACCACCAAAACCAACAAACCAGCAAACCACCAAAACCAACAAACCACCAAAACCAACAAACCAACAAACCACCAAAACCACCAAACCACCAAACCACCAAAACAAAAACCCCCACCAAAACCAACAAACCACCAAACCACCAAACCACCAAACCAACAAACCACCAAAACCAACAAACCACCAAAACCACCAAACCAACAAACCACCAAAACCAACAAACCAACAAACCAGCAAACCACCAAAACCAACAAACCACCAAAACCACCAAACCACCAAACCACCAAAACTAACAAACCACCAAAACTAACAAACCACCAAAACCAACAAACCACCAAAACCACCAAACTAACAAACCACCAAAACCACCAAACCACCAAAACTAACAAACCACCAAAACAAAAAAACATCAAACCACCAAACCACCAAAACCACCAAAACCAACAAACCAACAAACCACCAAAACCAACAAACCAACAAACCACCAAAACCAACAAACCAGCAAACCACCAAAACCAACAAACCACCAAAACCAACAAACCAACAAACCACCAAAACCAACAAACCAACAAACCACCAAAACCAACAAACCACCAAAACCAACAAACCACCAAACCACCAAACCAACAAACCAACAAACCACCAAACCACCAAACCACCAAAAGCAACAAACCAGCAAAACCAACAAACCACCAAAGCCAACAAACCAGCAAAACCACCAAACCACCAAAACCAACAAACCAGCAAACCACCAAAACAAAAACACCAAACCACCAAACCAACAAAACCCACCAAAACCAACAAACCACCAAACCAACAAACTACCAAACCACCAAACCACCAAACCACCAAACCACCAAACCACCAAACCACCAAAACCAACAAACCAGCAAACCACCAAAACAAAAACACCAAACCACCAAACCACCAAAACCAACAAACCACCAAAACCAACAAACCAACAAACCACCATAACAAAAACCACCAAACCACCAAACCAAAAAAACCCCACCAAAACCAACAAACCACCAAAACCAACAAACAAACAAACCACCAAACCAAAAAAAACCCACCAAAACCAACAAACCACCAAACCAACAAACCACCAAACCAACAATCCACCAAACCAACAAACCAACAAACCACCAAACCACCAAACCAACAAACCACCAAACCAACAAACCAAAAAAAAACACCAAACCAACAAAACCACACTCGCAGAATTTGGGAAACGAATGAGCAACGCGATAACAAAGAAACAGACAAACTCAATCGCAAAGTGGGTTGCTTCTTTCTCTCTCTCACTCTTAAAATGTGATTAATTAGATTAATTAATTACAAATCCTGTAATTAATTTGATTCATTTTTTTAATCGCCTGACAGCACTAGTTTGTGCGCGTGTGTGTGTGCGTGTTTTTAGTTTTTAGTTAAATTGCACATTTGGCATCCGGTGAAACACAATTTCAGTCCTCTGTGTAATGTCTGTTACAAAGTCAATTGATAATAAAGTACACTTTGACTTTGACTTTGTTCACTACCAAAAGGTTTGCGGTTGAATTCCAGCTTGCACCAGTGCATACTGTTGTTGTATCACTGAGCAAAACACACCTGAATGTGGTGCATGAGTGACTCGTGTTGGCTGGAGGTGGTGTTGGTGCAGATTAGCAGCTACTGCACAAATGAAGTGCATAAATAATGTAAGGTGAAGTATTTTTTTAGGTGCATTGCGTAACTTTTCTGCTTGTTTCTATGGATAATAAATAAAAACTAAAAGTCGCACAGTGCACCTTTAAACAGTTTATGTTCTAAGAGTAAATTTGACCGAACGAAACTCAAAAATGAGATTTGTTCAAAGTACGTAAGTCGGTTACTATGGCGACGTACGAAACATCCGGGCACGCTCGGTTTGAAAAGCGACGCCAAACCGCGTGAGGTTCCATATCGGGCAAAGACAGCGGTCAGTTCATGGATTTCAGACGTAAAGATAAAGATCGTTCCTGGTTTGAAGGATTCGCCGTGGCGACAGTCCTCCGTTGTCATGGCAATAAGGCAATTCAGATAAAAATCTTTTATCTTTTGAACGAGAGAAAGGTCCTCGCAAAATCCTTCAAATCAGGAAGAAATTATTTGAAATAGAAACCGGTGAATATTACAACTAACCCCAACTAACTAAAGGAGCACTGTGGAACTTTTTGGTTGAGGGTTCGTCACCTGGAATGTCCCACAGTATGACATTAAACAGCTCTACTTTACATTTGCTCAATTACAGGTGGTTTTAGAGCTCAAAAATACGTAGAAAAACAAACATTCTGACTGTGAGCGGGGTCGCCTCTCCACAGATCTGACCTGTAACTTGGTCTGGTTTGGTCTCCATGAAGATAGAACGGTTTAATGCCATACTGTGGAACATTTCAGACAAAGCAAAAACATTTCTAGCGTTTGACAGACCCTCTACTAGAAAAGTTACACAATTGACTTTTAAAATAAGTATTCAAACACATTTAAATAAGCTGCGTATCTAAACTCCCCGCGATTCGTTCTGAACCTTCTCCATTTCGACACGACGCCGCGCGCGCGGAGGCCTTTTTCGATTCCAATCATTGTTATGCTTTTTTTGAATCTCTTCCAATTCTCCTCCTCTTCCCCCTTTAAAACCGTCTGGTCCTAACCTCTCTGCTTTTAGTGCCTTTCTGAGAATCTTGTATAATTTTACTACATTTCCATCTCCTTTATTTGTCTCCGAGCGCAGGGAGCAGCCGAGGAAGGCATGATTGATGAGGGGACCAGATTAGACCCAATACGAAAGCCATCAGCGAACAGCAGGGCGGCCATTTTGAGTGTGTGTGGGCCCGGTCCCATTGATTTAAGTGGTACACTGCGATAATCTATAATAAAGAGGCCAGCTGGAGCGCAGTGTTTTACCATGTGAGCGCTCTATAATACTCGTGATTAGAAAAAGATGATGGCGTTTTCGACTGCTTTCTGTTGGTTTTGGTTCCAGTTACAGCTGTGCACGTTGTATTAAAATTCAGGCAAAATTAGACAAAATGGAGGGTATTTCGGGAGGTTTTACACATCGGAAATTGGACTCAATGAGATCGTGAAACGTAAATGAATTGAACTTGTCCGCGCAAATGTAGTGCTCATCCGTGGGCTTCAGAATAACGGAACTGTTGCCGTAGAAATTAACAATAAAAACAAAATATTATATGGTTTATATGGTTTGTATAATGTCTGTGTAATCCCTCAGTCGTCCAGGTTCCACAGCAAATGAAAATTCAATTCAATTTCATTTTGCTATCCTTTTGAATGGTTAAAGGAATACAGGGGGTCCTCGGGTTACGACGTTGATCCGTTCTTAAGACGCACTGTAACCCGTATTTCGTCGTAAGTCGGATTTTGACTTTGATCTTCCAACCAAAGCCCCAATAACCTTTCCATCTCAATAATTAGACCACTACGCTGCTTGGTTATCACTGCCGCTTTCATAGGAGCAGATCAGAGCCCACATCAGGTACTTCGCCCTACAACCACAACAAAGCGTATTTTGCACCGTTCGCGTTTGTTTACTTCGCTTACCACGCTAAACCGCGTAAGACGGAATGACGCGTAATATATATATACATATATTTTTTAGGGGGCGCGTTCGTAACCACGAAACGGCGTAAGTTGAGACCGCCGTAACCCGAGGACCCCCTGTAGTGCATTTTTTTATGTTAATCTGTTTGGCTTCCCCTTCAACAGTGTCGTGAGATTAACACTGACTTACCCATGACAGCGTGATCTGGTCCCGGTTCTCCTCCGATTCCGTACTTCGTGAACGTAGTTCCGGTAAGTTAGCCAGGACAGGTAATAAAGCTTGTTTTTCTTCTCAAAACAACATCTGTCCAAAAAGTGATATACAGTCATACCTCACCTTACGAAATTAATTCGTTCCAGAAGTGGTTTCGTAACGTGATTTTTTTAGTAAGTAGAGTCGCAATGGGGGATTCGGGCTGCTGCGAAGCCGAGCGCGCATCCGAGTGTGAATTATTAGAATTTTTGAGATTTCGCATTTCGTAAACTTGCATTTTCTTTCGTATTCAGAGAAGAAAATGTTACATAAATGTGTTTCGTAACTTGGATTATTCGTTAATTGGGTCTTTCATAAGGTGAGGTATGACTGTATTTGCGTCACAAAACAGCTGTCTGCGAAAAATTCAGCAGCGTAATTCGCATGGTGCTATTTTCGCTCGATTCGTATCACTGCGCGCGTATTACTAGCGTAGCCTGTTCACTTGTAAACATTCGCTAACAAGTGAACAGGCTAATACAGCTAACCTGGGCGCAGTGATACGAATAGAGAGAAAATAGCACCAATGTGAATTTCGCTGCTGTTTTGTGAAATATATCACTTTTCGGACAAATGTTGTTTTGAGAAGAAAAACAAGCTTTATTAACTGTCTCCGCGAACTTACCGGAACTACGTTCACGAGATACAGAACCGGAGCAGAACTGGGCCCAGAGGACACTGTCAGCGGTAAGTCAGTGTTAATGCACGACACTATTAGAGGGGAACCCATACAGATTAACATAAAAAACAAAAAAAATTAAAAAAAACGCACTATCCCTTTAAAAGTCCTCAAAATGATGTCAATAACTGGAAAAAAAAAGTCATAAACCTAGAATTCTTTGCACCTGGAAAAGTAATGAGAAAAAAAATGCATTCATTATTTGGTAAGGTTGAGAAGTATTTACAATATCTTAGAAAATGTTGTGATTAGATTAGAAAAAGATCATGTCTGCTTTCTGTTGGTTTCGGCTCCAGTTACAGCTGTGCACGTCGTATTAAAATTCAGGCAAAATTAGACAAAATGGTGCAGATATAATAGGAGATTTAAGGAGATTTTACACATGAGACGAATAAACCAAAATAAATTGGGATTTTTAAGCATTGGAACTGGACAACAGTTCATTTGTAAGTTTACAGTCCATTGGTTTTGTCCAGTGTTGTATAAAGTACTGGAAAATCAAACTCAAGTAAAAGTATAGGTACCCCTCCCAAAAATGACTTTGGTAAAAGTCGAAGTCACTGACTGAAATGTTACTTGAGTAAAAGTCTTAAAGTATCTGGAACTTCTTGTACTTAAGTATGACAAGTAATGTCAAAATAAATGTACTCAAGTAATGTAATTAAAAGTACAAGTAAAAGTATGAAGCAAAGGCAGTCTGAAGCTAACCCTTGCTTTGTTACTTAGATCGCACAAACACACAGCGCTTGTTTACATTTTTAAAAGTAGGCACATGTTAATGTTATTTTTTGTCCTTTTGAACTCGTGTGCTCTTTCTCATTCGTTACACTTAGCCTACAGCTATGCCTTCCCTTGAGCCGAAAAAGCTAGGTAGCCTGTTAGCTCCAACATCGTCAAATACGCTTTGTGTAACCGAAACAATGTCACACAAAGTTAATTTCTACATGTTATGCTCAAGGTTTCACAACGGTGTCTAGAATGTCCATGCTATGGTTCCTGAAATTGGAATATAGACGCTAATAATTTCATTAATCTAGAACTTACCTCGATGTGTTTCTTGAGGTTGGACGGGGAGTTTCTGTAAGATAGGATTTCCACTTTTCTTGGAAGGCACAAGAGGCACTTCATTCGATAGGACGAATCCTTCATATCAGCGTAAGAGAACATTGTGTTTAAGTACGGCCAGGGATGCTCATTGTCAGGTCCCCCTTCATTTGTAGTCGACATGGATGCTGTCTCCTCTTCCATCAGGGATGTTGATTGATTAAACTAGCTGCATGAAACCAACAGGTGTAGGCTGATTGTCATGCGCAAGTAGCGAGTAGCAAGTAGCCCAGGCACGTGCTGAATTCCTTGCAGTCAGTAGAGGGTTTTTTTTGTAACAAGTAACTAAACGGCACATTGAAAATGTAGTGGAGTAAAAGTATGCAATTAAATTCACAAATGTAGTGAAGTAAAAGTAAAAGTTATAATTTTTTTTTAAACTCAAGTAAAGTACAAAGTCTCCCAAAATGTACTTAAGTACAGTAGTGAAGTATTATTACTTCGTTACTATACAACACTGGTTTTGTCCATGATGAACACTTACGGCTGTTGCTATAGCAATAAAAAAAAAAAAAAGTTAATGGGAAAAACAAAAGTCTATCCACTGGTATTATATTTGAGATATCCTTTTACCAATATATAAAGTCGATTTGTATTGATTATAGGGTAAATATTGATAATTGATAATAATGTTTACTAATATTAAGTACAGATTTTGAATTTATTTATTTAATCACACAATGACAAATGCCACATATAAGACAAAAGCCATATATAAGATTTCATGTGTCAGGTATTGGCAAAAATGCAAATAATTTATTAATTAAACTCTGGCACACTTCTGGTGGAGGGTCCGTCACCTGCTCGTTTCTATGGATACGTCATTGCTCTGCTTCTGCTTTTTCCCCTGCACTTTTTGCAACACTTTTCCCCATGTACTATTATTGCTGCTATTACTGTAGTACTTCTCCATCCTAAGCATTTCATTGTGTTGTTGACCTTGTGTTGATCCTGCATATGACAAATAAACAATCTGGAATCTTGAATCTGACTGTGAGCGGGGTCGCCTCTGCACAGATCTGACCTGTACATGTAACTTGGTCTGGTTTGGTCTCCATGAAGATAGAAAGGTTTAAAGGGATAGTGCTTTTTTTTTTTAATGTTAATCTGTATGGCTTCCCCTTCAACAGTGTCGTGAGATTAACAACACTGACTTACCGATGACAGCGTGATCTTCAGTCTCTAATCTCTCCTCTCACATCTCCTCCTTCTCTCCTTATTTCTCTCTCCCAGCGTCAGTCTGTCTCTCTCTCCACCCACCTCTTCCCCTTCTCTCTCTTTCCATCTCCTCTCCTCCCCTCTCTCTCCTCTCTCTCCCTCCTTTAATGTCTCTATCTGTTCTCTCGTTCTCTCTCTCTGCCCCCATCCGTCTGCTCTCACCTATCTCTCCACCTCTCTTCTCTTTTTTCTCCACTATTATCTCTCTCCACCTCTATTTCTGTCTTTCCCTCTGTCTGTCTCGCCTCCTTTTTTCCTCTCTTTACCCCCTTTCTCTCCTCCTTCTCTCTCTCCTCCCTCTCTCTCTCCTCCCCCTGTTCCTGTCTTCTCCCTCTCTCTCCTCCTCTTCCTCCTCTCATTCCTGTCTTCTCTCTCTCTCTTTCCTCCTCCTCTCGTTCCTGTCTTCTCTCCTCGTCCTGTTTCTCTCGCTCTCTCCTCCTCTTCCTCTCTCTCTCTCTCTCCTCTCTCCTCTCTCTCCATCTCTCTCTCCTCTCCCTCTCTCCTCTCTCTCCTCTCTCCTCCTCTCTCTCTTCCTCTCTCTCTTCCTCTCTCTCTTCCTCTCTCTCCTCTCCCTCCTCCTCTCTCTCTCCTCCTCTCTTCCACTCTCTCCTCCTCTCTCTCCTCTCCCTCCTCCACTCTCTCTCCTCCTCTCTCTCTTCCTCTCTCTCCTCCTCTCTCTCCTCCTCCTCTCTCTCTCTCTTCCACTCTCTCCTCCTCCTCTCTCCTCCTCCTCTCTCTCTCTCTCTTCCTCTCTCTCCTCCTCTCTCTCTTCCTCTCTCTCCTCCTCCTCTCTCTCTCCTCCTCCGGTTCCGTAGCTCGTGAACGTAGCTACGGAACCGGTTCCGGTAAAGCTTGTTTTTCTTCTCAAAACAACATTTGTCCAAAAAGTGATATATCTGCATCACACAGTTGTCCCCGAAAAATTCTGCAGTGTAATTCGCATTGGGGTTATTTTCTCTCAACTCGTATCACTGCGCCCAGATTAGCTGTATTAGCTTGTTCACTTGTTAGCGGATGTTTACGGCGGATGTTTACGGCGGATGTGGTACGGCGGATGTTTACGGCGGATGTGGTACGGCGACATCTGCCGTAAGCAGATGTTTACAAGTGAACAAGCTAATACAGCTAATCTGGGCGAGTTGAGCGAAAATAACCCCAATGATCTCGGCACACCATCAACCTCAAAAGTAAATCTCGGTTAAAAAAAAGGTTGAGCACCCCTGATGTAGAGCGACAATTCTTTTTTTCAGGTCCTCAGAGAGTTCTTTGCCATGAGGTGTCATGTTGAACTTCCAGTGACCAGTATGAGAGAGTATAGCCGTTTCCCAATTCAGCGAGTGCACGGTTCAGAGTGTGGTCTCAGCCTGCAGTCGAGGCGGTGCATACTCGCTCAGCCCTGAGTGCAGTCCGTGGATCGCATGGGCGTCTGCGAAATGGAACAGGTCCCGCCTCAGCTCAATGAGCCGGGTGGTCTGCTCCTTGTTCCCTAAAGACAAAAATATTATTCTATTGCTACTAGTAATACTTCAAATTAGGACATGGCTGTACTGTAGAATATCCAGCATTACCACAGCAAAGGAAATATGGAAGTGTAAGGGGAAAAGCATGTGACCAGTAATACAGGTGCTGTGAACTATGCCGTTACGGCTACCGTCACACATGTTTAGCGTAGTTTATGAAGAGTTTCATGAAACACAGTTGTAGGTGAAGTGAACCAGTACACACATTTTATAGTGAAGTCGTAACTGTCACATGGCGATGTTGCTGGCGAGTCCATCTTTGTAGTCATATATCCTGCCACGCTGTGCATGCTGGGGCTTTTAAGTGTGCGAAGCGTGCATTTTTGCACGCTTGGTCCACGCCCCGATTGCCATGGAAACGACTGCGGTGTTCGGACCGCGTCTTGACTGTGCATGGGACAAAAACAAAATGGAACAGCACTTGTCGCGCCGGATATGACGCACATCCCCCTCCAACCACGCTCCGAACCGTGCACTCTCTGAATTGGGAAACGGCTTGAGAGTGTGAGAGCGATAACACCAAATTTAACACACCTGCTCCACTTACACACCTGAGACCTTGTAACACTAACAAGTCACATGAAGAGGGGGAAATGGCTAATCGGGCTCAATTTGGACATTTTCACTTAGGGGTGTACTCACTTTGGTGCCAGCGGGTTAGACATTAATGGCCGTGTGTCGAGTTATTTTGAGGGGACAGTTCTTAGCAGACAAGCAACACCATCAGGCCAAGTTACAGACTAGATCTGTGGAGTAGCAAGCCAACTCACAGTAAGAAACGAGGTCTAATTGTATAACTGACTAATACAGGCAATTTTATCATGATATAAAGTAAAGAAATAAGCGGGTGGCAGGTGTAGGATCCTTCATCTGTAAAGTTCCACAGTCCTCCTTTAAGAAAATGTCTCTTTCCATTGGTAGAACATTTTACTTTACAAATCATATCAAGATGCTCTGTCATTTTAACATGCAACTATTACTTTTTACAGTCTATTCCTTGTAAATTATGAAAAATTAGGAACATAACCATAACGATAAACAATTGAAGACAATATACTGTATGTTTCGAAGGGGTAAAAATCTTCAAAATGAGAAGAAATAGAAGACTTCTTGTATTTGCGTCCACATGGTCTCCAGACTCATTTTTCTTAATTATCATGATTTGAAGAGGAAGACTCAATCACTTCCTACTTTCTGACCAATCAGCCTCACTTTAGCCGTTAACAAGACGTCAACAACTCCTTATTTGGCCGAATCCATTTCAAATCACAACAAATGGATCAGGCCCGAAGTCATTTCCTGTTTGACAACGTCTGTAGTGATTTAAGCAAAGAAACTGCCTATGTACCGACCTCGCCATCCATTCACAAAGCGTCTGAAATAGTATTGAATGTACGTAATTATTCATTGCGTTGTCATTAGGCCGAGGCAGTCACTGTAGAGGAGGTAAATTGGACCATTAGCACGGCGTCGGGATCTATCTGTGGTGATGTGCACAAACGCTGAGCTAAGGGCTTCTGTGGTTAGCATTAATCAGGCTAATTCAGACCTAATTCTGTAATCAAAGCCTATAGCGTTCGGTTAGCCTGAGGGCTAAAGAATGCTAGCTACAGTACGGGAAGAGTTTTAGCATTTTAGCGCTTTACGGGAGGTCAATGTTTATGTGATGTCAATTTAAGGGAAAGGTCACACATTTTGACAAACTGCACTCCCCCTTTCCCCCTTTTACTTAAAGGGACAGTGTGTAAGATTTTTACCCGTTAATTACTGAAATTGAAGATACCCATTCAAAAATACATTGTTTTCCAAGCCTTTTCACTTCCATCATGAAATCAAAGTATTCTTTTGGACTTAGATATAGTCACATAAAAGGGGGATCTTCCCCATGCAGAGGCAGCCATTTTGAATATGAGAGCCGCAGAAGGACATATGGGCTCCGCCTTCGGCAAGGCTCGTGGTTTTGGGTAAACAACACAAGCATGCTGCCGGATCAGACTCGTAATGGATCTAACACGTGTTTTGGACTAAATTGTTTTACTGGATTTTATTCGCTGGATCCTTACGGACAAATTGAGAGCAAGTTTATGGTGAAATACAGAGTTTGACCTGTGCAAAGCATTCTAAGGTAAGCTAACCTCGTTTTGTGCTTTTCCGTTTAAAAGCCCCATGTGCTCGGGGAGTGATTGTTTTGCAGGGAAATGAATTGCATAGTCAAAAAGAGGAGACTGTAAGGTTTCATTTGATGTGTAGAGTGTCATGGTACATGATCGGGAATGTGTGTTTTCATGAGAAAAAAAAAAAAAAAAAGGGACCGCGCAGTGCGGGGCTCGTGCGCGCGCCCGGGTGACCCTCGAGGTCTGCCGTAGCTAAAACAGAAAGTGCAATAGCACCATCCACCTATGCGCCACGAATCCTACACACTGGGGCTTTAAATAAAGAGATTAAATATAAAGATGAGTGGGTTTGGAGCATAGAACTATATTATATTAGCTATTGTGCTAATTCCTGCATATTTACGTTGATGCTGTTTGTCTTATTGATTAATATGCATTGTCCTAATTCAAATAAATAAATAAAATAATAAAATATGAAGCTGAACCCAAGATGGCGTTGTGTTATTTTCAGTGGCCTGTGCTCATTCACTGCGGTCACATGGTAGGATCGGATTGGATTTCCTCCAGATCCGATCCCGTTACTCGGCGGGTGGTCTGTCCTTAGATCCGAGTGCACATGAAGCTTGTGTGATCGGATAATGGTCAACGACTACAAGGAGACTACAGCGCCACATAGCGTAGCCGGCTCGGCTACGCTATGTGGCGCTGTAGTCCAACTACTTCCGGGTGATGGTTACACAATAAAAACACAACAAACTATGTGGCGGTATACAAAGATGGCGCTCGAGGAGTTTGACGGAGCAGCATTGGTGTACGTGTTGTGCATTCTTTCTTCGCAGCCATGATTTCGTCTGATTTTTCCGGCAACAATCGCTACTTATGACGGCGTCGGCGCCTCCTGCCACTTCCGGGTGTTATCCCTGGCGAAAATTCCCGCGCATGCGCAGTACGCTAATCTGATCCGATATCGTGCACAAGGTGACACCAAGCGGATTACTATCGGCCTAAACCAGGGGTTCCAATCAGATTCCGGAAACTAATCCCTATACGATCCTTAGCCTGTGCACATGAATTCAATACGATCCCAATCTGTTTGCAATTGGATTACACTCGTCCATGTGCAGGCAGTGACTGGCACATGGACCCAAAAATATTTTCCTCTTCCACAATTAATACACACGAGCTCCTCCCATCTGTGTGACGTCTGTAATGTGCACAGCGTGGAACGTTTTGGACCAATCAGAGCACGGCATGGAGTGTTTGGACCAATCTCTTCATCCTCTCTCGCTCCTCTCTCCTCTTCCTCCTCTCTCCTGTCTTCATCCTCTCTTCCTCTCTCTTCCTCCTCTCTCCTGTCTTCATCCTCTCTCCCTCCTCACTTCCTCCTCTCTCCTGTCTTCATCCTCTCTCCCTCCTCACTTCCTCCTCTCTCCTGTCTTCACCCTCTCTCCCTCCTCACTTCCTCCTCTCTCCTGTCTTCACCCTCTCTTCCTCTCTTCCTCCACTCTCCTCTCTTCATCCTCTCTCCCTCCTCACTTCCTCCTCTCTCCTGTCTTCACCCTCTCTCCCTCCTCACTTCCTCCTCTCTCCTGTCTTCATCCTCTCTTCCTCTCTCTTCCTCCTCTCTCCTGTCTTCATCCTCTCTCCCTCCTCTCTTCCTCCTCTCTCCTGTCTTCATCCTCTCTTCCTCTCTCTTCCTCCACTCTCCTGTCTTCATCCTCTCTCCCTCCTCACTTCCTCCTCTCTCCTGTCTTCATCCTCTCTTCCTCCTCACTTCCTCCTCTCTCCTGTCTTCATCCTCTCTTCCTCCACTGTCCTCTCTTCATCCTCTCTCCCTCCTCTCTCCTGTCTTCATCCTCTCTCCCTCCTCTCCCCCTTTCTTCATCCTCTCTCTCCTCTCTTCATCCTTCCTCTCTCCCTCCTTTCTTCCTCCTCTCCCTCTCCGCTCTCCCTCCTTTCTCTCCTCTCTTCATCCTCTCTCCCTCCCTCTTCTCTCCTCTCTTCCTTCTCTCTTTTTTCTCTTTCTCTTCTATCTCCTCTCTCTCTTCATTCTCTCTTCCTCCTCTCTCTCCTCTCTTCCTCCTCTGTCCTCTCTGTCTCACTCTTAGTCAGTTCATGCACACTTTGCCCAGTGTTGTGGGTTAATCCCTGGACACTCCCTCTCTGACCCCGGCGGGTGCACTGACCCCGGCGGGTGCACTGACCCCGGCGGGTGCACTAATAATAATAATAATTCATTGCATTTATATAGCGCCTTTCATGACACCCAAAGCGCTTTACAGTTCATTGTTCATTCACTCCACACTTGGTGGTGGTAAGCTACTTTCTGTAGCCACAGCTGCCCTGGGGCAAAGTGACGGAAGCGAGGCTGCCAATCTGCGCCATCGGCCCCTCCGACCACCTCCAACACTCACTCCACTTTCATACTAGCCAAATGTGGGTAAAGTGTCTTGCCTAAGGACACAGTGACAGTTTTTTGGAACTGGCGCCCCCCTGTGGCACCTGGAATTTCCTCTGGTCTCCCATCCAAGTACTGACCAGGCCCTGCCTTGCTGAGCTTCTGAGATCTGACGGGATCAGGCTTTGACAGGCAGGTATGGCACTGACCCCGGCGGGTGCACTGGATCAGTAAACACAGCTGGCTCCATCCATCCCATGATGCACTGCACAGATTGTTTTGGGTTTGTGAAGTCGGTTAGTCACAGTCTGCATTGTGTAAGAATGTGTTTTTAGCTGAATAACTGTGAGTGTGATGTAAACAGTAACTAAAACTGAGAATGTTAAATCAAAATAAACAACAATAAAAAATAAAAATCCATCCTGCTGGAGGTGAGTCCTGGTATTCAGATGTGTAATCGTGAAAGAAGCGATTCCAGACCAGGTAGGGAGTTGAAAGAATGGGAATAGGCTCTATTCAGAAGACATTTGGACTACATTCAGACTGCAGGGCTTAAAGCTCAATCCTGATTTTTTTGTGAAATCCGATTTTTTTGCGAGGTCGTTCACATTTCCAGTTAAATGCAACTTGTATGTGATCTCCAGTGTGAACGTTAAACGCCCCAAAAGTGTCCCGCATGCGCCTTGGAGGACACGACGACGTCACACGCAGCGAGCGTGCTCAATGTTTACGGAAGTCGCCTAAAGTTGCTGTCGTACCGGAGCCAAAACATGTACAGCTTATTTGTTTTAAGGAGGAGACGGAGAAGGAGAAGGAGAAGGACAAGGTTTTTGTCCACGGCGTTTTGCGGGGCAGTGGCAGCAACGTCCGTAGAAATGAACGTGTTGGTGCGGAGTCGCAGCCAAGAGTGGTGGGACTGCTACGTGATTCGCTGCTTCACTGACATGGAGTTCATATACTATTTTCGGATGACGAGAAGGACGTTAGTGTACATTTGTGAACGCCTACTTGTACCACTCTCGCTGGAGGAAACACGCCCAGGTCAGATGAACACGATCTGGCCGTTCAGACTGAAGTCGCGTGTCAAAAGATCGGATATGTATCGGATTTAGGACCACATATCCAAGTGACCTGGATCGCATTTGAAAAAATGCGATCCTGTGTTGTTCAGACTGCCATTAGAAGATCAGATACAGGTCGCAAAATTGGATTTGGGTCACTTCAGGCTGCAGTCTGAACGTAGCCTTGGAAACATGCGGATGACGACTTCCTTTGGACTCTGTCGGCGATAGGAACTCTGACAAAATCTGGGAAAACTGAGAAAATGGCCTGGTTTTCTTCATTTAGATGTCATTGTATTCTTCCTTCTTTCCTTGATTTGTGTATTATAATTTGTCTAACTTAATAATTTTAAAAATATATATAATTTTAGCATTCTGTTCGGAAGGTCAACACTTCCATCCAGCTGCCTGTAAGCAGATGTTTACAAGTGAACAGGCTAATAATAATAATAGGCGCGCAGTGATACGACTCGAGAGAAAATAGCACCATGCGAATTAGGCTGCTGAATTTTTCACGGACAACTGTGTGATGCAAGTATATCACTCTTTGGACAAATGTTGTTTTGAGAATAAAAACAAACTTACCGGAACTATGGTAAAAGGAGAAATTCAATTTGTCAACTGGACAAAGTTTATTTGGTCGAAGACATTTCGCAGCTCAGTGTTGTACCTGAACATATTTTGGGCGAATGTGACTTGAACGCACTGTATTACTGCCTGATGAACGAACTGTGAACGAGTTCATTCTGGTGTCTGTGAACAACACGCGATATGTATTTAACTTCGTTCAATAGAGTCTCAGATTTCTGATCCATCCATCTGAAATTCCCGATCCATGTGCACCCCCCCCCCCCCCCAACCGACACCTCTCTCCCTCTCATGCTGCTCTCTGGTTCAGGGGCCAAACTAACCCTAACCCTAACCCTACAAAATTAATTCGTTCCAGAAGTGGTTTTGTAACGTGATTTTTTCGTAAATGTCGCAATGTAAAAGCCTGATTCGTTCCAAGGCCCTAATACCCCCCTAAACCCTGTTGGAGAGTGTATTTACAAGTGTATTTACGTTTCGGGGGATTCGGGCGGTTGCAAAGCCGAATGCGCATTATTTGAATTTTTGAGATTTCGCGTTTCATAGCTTGAATTTTCTTTCGTATTCAGAAACGAAAATTTTACATAGAGGCGTTTCGTAACTTGGATTATTCGTTATTTGGGTCTTTCGGCACAGTAGCTTAGTGGTTAGCGCTCTTGCTTCACAGCAAGAAGGTTCCGGGTTCGATCCCCGGGTCGCCTGGGCCTTTCTGTGTGGAGTTTGCATGTTTCTCCCCGTGTCTGGGTGGGTTTTCTCCGGGCACTCCGGTTTCCCCCATCAACCCAAAACATGCACCATAGGTAAATCCTCCAGCTGAGGTCCTGACCAAACCGAAGCAAGAAGATCATGGAGATGGTCCCCGGGCGCCCTAATGTGTGCTGCCCACTGCTCCTAATATATGTATATATATAGGATGGGTTAAAATGCAGAGAAGAATTTCTCCAGTGTGAGATCAATAAAGTCACTTCTTCTTCTTCTTCTTTCATAAGGTGAGACTGTATGACTGTACGTTCGCAAGCTCCAGAACTGGAGCAGAACTGGGCTCAGACGACGCTGTCATCGGTAAGTCAGTGTTAATGCACGACACTGTTGAAGGGGACGCCATACAGATTCACATAAAAAAAAACAAAAAAAACCCGCACTATCCCTTTAAAGTGTTTGTTTGAAATAGACTGGGATTTCATGTTGTCTGAAAATCCTCTGTAGATTTTTCCATGTTGAGCTTTGGAGATGTGGACAGACGAATAATAAAGTGTGACTCAAACATGTGAATGAAACAAAACACAAGCTCCAGGTCTGTTTTTGAGGAGGAAACGTAAAGTTACAGATGTTAACTTTAAACAAGACAGAAGAAAATCAAAACGGTTTGGATCTTGATTTACACTTGAACCTGATTTGAATCTCGTAAAAGTCAGCAGTTCTCCGTAAACTTAACATCCATCCTCAGTCTTTCCCTCATTGTGCTTCCCCCTCCCCAGACGCCTCCTCCTCTCTCCAGGTTAATCAGGCTCATTTGGAAGCCCGATCTCCTGACAGGCCGACGTGAGCTCCTCTGCATCCAGCTCCTCCTCGTATTGAGCCGTCCTAACCTCTGTCCGCTCTCATTAAAGCCCCAGACCGGCACATTCTCTCGGTAATCAGCCGCTATGGACGAGACGGGAGCTAACTGCTAACGTCGCTAACATCACTAACGCCGCTAACATGCAAAACCAGAGTGGACATTGAGTGGCAGGTGGTGAGGCAGGAGTCGATACGAGTGACAGGGCGTGCATGATGTTTTCACTAGCTTCTCTATAAAGGTCTAAACTCGGCTGGACGGACTTTCTGACCACGTTTGTATGTCTTATTTATTTTTGCGTAGAATAATAATCTACAGAGAACTTCAGTACATGATTTGCCTTCACAAAAGCATCTTAAAAAAACACTTTCTGGTTGGAAATCATTACGTCACACCACGTGATGTTACAAGGAGTGTTTTCAGTTTGGCCTAAATCTGCAGGGTTTATGTGTTAAACATGTGAATGAAACAAAAAACACAACACAACTCCAGGTCTGTTTGTGATGAGGAAACTACATTTGAACATAGAAACATTAGAACATAGAAACTGTTAGGGTTTTCAACAAAAGGCAGGACCCAAATACAGTCACACCTCACCTTACGAAATTAATTCATTCCAGAAGTGGTTTCGTAACGTGATTTTTTCGTAAGTAGAGTTGCAATGTAAAAGGCCTGATTCGTTCCAAGCCAATGGGAGGCCAGCGGGGTGTTGGGAGAGTGTATTTACAAGTGTATTTACGTTTTGGGGGGATTTGGGAACGCGCATTATTTGAATTTTTGAGATTTCGCGTTTCGTATCTTGAATTTTCTTTCGTATTCAGAGACGAAAATTTTACGTAAAGGCGTTTCGTAACTTGGATTATTCGTTAGTTGGGTGTTTCGTAAGGTGAGGTATGACTGTAATAGATTCAGGGCAAAGATGCAAAAACCAAGATTTATTGTCCAAAGAAAAGTAGGTGGTATGTAGGGGAAGAGCTGGCATCCGGAATGCTGGAGTCAGGAGTTCTGGGAACAAAAAGAGGAAGTAAATAAAAGGATCGCTAGGCAAGAATCAAAAGCCGTGTCTCAATTCTCAGTGTGCACAGTTCGGAGCGTGGTTTTAAGGGCACTCAGACTGCAGTCAAGACTGTGCATACTTGCTCAGCCCTGAGTGAAGTCCGTGGACCGCATGGGCGTCGGCGAAATGCGACAGGTCTCGCAACTACCAGATGCAGCCGCCGACTCCATTTTCTCCCGTAGAAGAAGTAGCACGCAGTACATGCTGGGATATATGAGTGCGGGAAGTGTGCTTTTTCACGCAGTTGGTCCACGCCCCGATTTCCATGGAAACGACTGCGGTCTTCAGACTGCATGTTAACTGTGCATGGGACAAAAAAGAAATGGGACAGCAGTCGTCGCGCCAGATGTGACGTACATGCCCTTAAAACCACGCTCCGAACCGTGCACTCTGAGAATTGGGACACGGCTAAAGAGGGCAAAATCACCATCTCAGAGACTGAACGATCTGGCAGAGTCTGGCTGAGGAGCTGGACCTTTGAAGCAACGGCTTGACTGAAGATTGAGCGCAGGTGCTCCCAGCAGACTCCGCCCAAACCTCCAGTCACAGGCAGGGGCGTGACACAAACATTTCAACATAGAAACATTAGAACATAGAAACATTAAAACAGAAACATTAGGACGTAATAGGAAGAAAGAAAAAAAGATAATTCTAAACCATTCCTTCTCTTCCTTCCATATTTTCAGAGACTCTTTTGTTTGTTTTTCTTGTATTTCCACTTGATGATTTCAGTGTTTCTGTGTCCAAACGCCTGGAGGAGAACACTGTGCTC
Source organism: Paratrypauchen microcephalus (assembly GCA_036785185.1). Taxonomy (NCBI): domain Eukaryota; kingdom Metazoa; phylum Chordata; class Actinopteri; order Gobiiformes; family Gobiidae; genus Paratrypauchen; species Paratrypauchen microcephalus. Next base: position 77,596 of record JAVJIX010000258.1, read on the forward strand.
TCTTATTGCTGTTAATAGTGTCCGTTTGGGTTAATCTGCACCAGAGGCTGTATCCTGGGTGCAATTTATAATAAATAATAATAGTAAAAGAAAGAAATTAATGCATAAGTGATGAATAACGTTCTGTTTTTCACTTTTTTAAGATGATAAAAAATCAGGTACGGCGTCTTTAAAGGGAGAATATTTCACTATTTTCTGACGTTATAATGTTTTTTCCTCATCACAGTCAGACCTGGACTTATGTTTTGTTTAATTCACACAGCTTAAACACGCAAACCCTGCATTTCACTAGCTAGGACCACGCCATCAACATAATGCAGTGAAGATGTTTATTATTGAATGATAGTGGATGTCTCGGTGAATAGGTGGTGATGGCTGGGTTGAGACATTGGGTGGGGGCTCCGTCTCAATCTTCGATTGGCCCAGCGGAACGGGACCCCCCCCCCCTTTAGGAGATGTCTTGTGGCTGAAAGACAAATGAGATAGGGGTGGGAGGGAGGGGTCGAGATAACCGAGACGAACTGGAATGAAGGGATGAGTGGCAATAAATGGCTCCGGGAAATTAGAGGTGTGGTTATGGTGAACTGTGATTCGCTGGTGAGGAGGAGAAGGTGGTTGAGGCGTGGTCCTGCTCCTGAATTTCAGTTAATCACATTAACTCCATATATATATTACTTCTGAGTTCTTCTCTCAAACAGAAAACACTCTGTTCCACCTTGTGATGTCATATGGTAATACAGGAAGTGCTCCGTACACCTTCACTTGAATTTCAACTCTGCAATCCCCCCCTGGGGGAAAAAATAGTCAAAATCATCCCTCTTCCAAATCGGGCATCCCTTCTTCCATCCCTTGTGGCATTTTATCAATCAGGCATGAAAATCCCTCATCTTTTGGCAAAATTCGCCGTTTTGAAGTCAAAATAGGTGGCCAACATGAATCGTGGCCAGTTCCAAGAGCCAATCACAGGCCAAACTGCGCTCCGGCTTCCAATCATGTTGTAGCATACCCACCAATTGCGCTCCCGCCAATCGTGATGATTAGCGCTGTTGTGTTTGCGCCTGTTCGCCGATCAGCTGTGAGCGACCCCCATTAATATGTACACTATGTTAATGCTACGTAAGAAGGAACTCTCACCTCGGGACTCGGGATAATAATGTCGGTTTCCACACGCATACACATGGACACGTGAATTATCGCACACCGCAAACTACGGAGCTGTGTTCTTATGGGTTGAGTTATATTATCATATTATTTCTGCATCAAAGGGACATATTAGCTGACAGCAGGGGCCCAGGACTAAACCAGGACTAAACCAGGACTAAGCCAGGTCTAAACCAGGTCTAAACTAAGATTAAGCCAGGTCTAAACCAGATCTATACCGGGTCTTAACCAAGACTAAGCCAGGTCTAAACCAGGTCTAAACCAGGTCTAAACCAGGTCTAAACCAGGTCTAAACCGGGCCTAAACCAAGACAAAACCGGGTCTAAACCGGGACTTAACCAGGTCTAAACCAGGATTAAACCAGGTCTAAACCAGGTCTGAACTAAGGTGTGCATGTGTGTGTGTGCATGTGTGCGTGTGTGCGTGTGTGTGTGCGTGTGTGTGTGCGTGTGTGTGTGTATGTGAGTGATAACATATTATACTGTGCAACCCCCCCCCAATTTCACCACCCTGGTTTCATTTTGCAACTCGACTACTGGTAATACAGGAAGTGCTCTGTACACCTTCACTTGAATTTCAACTCTGGAATCGAGTATTTTCACAAACTTCCATGTTTTTCTTTTCTTGTTTCATGTTTAACACACAAACCCTGAAAACACTCTGTTTCACCTAATGATGTCATGTGGTAATAGAGCGTTTTCACGAACCCGCAAAAACAGGACGATTACCCGTATATGCGGCCATCTTGGATGCATTACACGCTCAAAATTACATGTGTTTATATAGCGACCATGCAGGGGAAAAAAATCAAAATTTCGTGAGAAACCTTCCACATCAGAATCCAAAAGTCCTGACACAGTTGACCAGCTGTATAGAGATAAGTTTGATGGCAAAGAAAAGAAGCGTTATATGAAAAAACTCAAATTAACTGGGCAAGAAGATCCATATGAGATGGATTCAAGTTTGTTCAGTGACAGCGGCAATTTGTTGATTCTGCTGCTGTAAGGGATCCCGATATTGTGAACTACCTGGTCTTCTCCCCAAGTCCTGATACAGCACAAGACCTTCAGAGCTCTAAAGGTCTGGAGGAAACAACCAGTTTGTTTGTGGCTGGTGCGGAAAGTGCGGAAAAACGAGATAGCATATTGTGATGGTAAAGGTCGGCATACTTAAATCTAGTAGACCCACATGTGAAACGTGTTTAAAGGGATATGCCACCCCCAGGTCAAACTTGGGCATCTCCCCACAGTCCAGAGACTAAAATAAGTGGTGGAAAGCGTTTTCCTGGTGATCCAGCGATTGTCCGAGTCTGTCGCCACTGACCGCCGCGGTAGCTGCAGCTCCTCCGCGTATTTGCTGGAGTCTAACGTCGCCAACGGAAGATTTCGGTCAAAAGGAATTAATTTGCTCGATGCTTTTCCCAATTACTTTCTGTGTAGTGCGCATTCATATCGAGTGCAAATAAATGTGCAAATCAACACGGAGAGCTTGACTTTTTCATTTTGGGTGGGAACTATTTTTCAGTGCGGAAATACACAGCCGAAGCACACACCACGCAGCAGGGGAATCCCAGCCCCCACCTTCCGTAAACAAAGCACAACACGGTACGACACCAGCCTGTACTGTCTGTGGAAACAACAACTTTTTACTGTATGTGCAAGAAAAACATACCGACATCACCAGAGAGTAGTCTGATCATTTACCGGGTATTAGATATACGACTTACTCTGTAGACAGCTGTCCATTGGGTCCGCTCGGTTTATTTTTCCTTTTCCAGTTCACTTTATCGCGCCGGATAAAGTTGCTATGTGCTCTCCTTGGCTCATCGCCTTCAGTAGTCGTAACATCCAGTCTTCAACTCCTGCAACTCCTCTTCAGTGTAGACTGGTTCAAAAAGGTAAGGTCTGGGATTTCGGAAGTCAAAGTCATCATCTTCGTCTGTAATGTAATCTTCAATGTCTTCAATCTCCATTACAACTCGTGTTATCAGCTAGCTAGCGCTGTATAAGTGATTTGATCCACGCAGGGAGACGGAGCTTTGTTTACAGAAGGTAGGGGCTGGGATTCCCCTGTTTGGCAGCGTGGTGTGTGCTTCGGCTGTGTATTTCCACACTGAAAAATAGTTCCCACCCAAAATGAAAAAGGCAAGCTCTCCGTGTTGATTTGCACATTTATTTGCACTCGATATGAATGCGCACTACACAGAAAGTAATTGGGAAAAGCATCGAGCAAATTAATTCCTTTTGGCCGAAATCTTCCGTTGGCGACGTTAGCCTCCAGCAAATACGCGGAGGAGCTGCAGCTACCGCGGCAGTCAGTGGCGACAGACTCGGACAATCGCTGGATCACCAGGAAAAAGCTTTCGACCACTTATTTTAGTGTCTGGACTGTGGGGAGATGCCCAAGTTTGACCTGGGGGTGGCATATCCCTTTAAGTACTAGTATATTGCTTTTTATTATTCACATTTTGCAAAGACACGGCTAAGATACACTACCGGCTGCAAAATGAGCTGAGCATATGCAAATGTTGTCGTGATTTCTCCCATCCAAGTTCTGTTTGAGACTGGCGATCCACAATCTCCTTTCCTTTGATAATTGCTGTCTGTTCACCCTGGTTTAGACCTGGTTTAGTCCTGGTTTAGTCCTGGTTTAGACCTGGTTTAGACCTGGTTTAGTTCTGGTTTAGTCCTGGTTTAGTCCTGGTTTAGTCCTGGTTTAGACCTGGTTTAGTCCTGGTTTAAACCTGGTTTAGTCCTGGTTTAGACCTGGTTTAGATCTGGTTTAGTTCTGGTTTAGACCTGGTTTAGTCCTGGTTTAGTCCTGGTCGGTCACAACTATTGTGACAGCCTAGGACCCGACAATAGTTGACCATTTTGCTTTTTTTAAAAACTTTGCGGCATAAGTGCACTGTTCGCGGTGTTTCAAATATCAACAAGATGGCGGGCTTCTGGATTATGACGTCACGTGAAGCTCTCCACTGTGTTTTTAAACTCCATACACGTTCAACTCTGTAACTGCCATTTCTTCCTTCCTTTTATCCTTAATTTCCGTGTGTTTTTGTATTACGGTGTGATGATTTCAGGTCCACTCTGTGTCCAGACGCCTGGAGGAAACACTGGGGTCTGTTAGTGCTGTGAATCGTGTCCGTTTGGGTTCATCTGCACCACAGGCTGAATCCCGGGCGTTTGGATGTCATTAAGACGAGTGTAAAGTGTGATTCTGAGAGTAAATGTCGTGTTTACGTTTTTAAAGAGCGACTGAGGAGAGGAGGACGAGAGGAGGAGGAGGAGAGGAGCGCACAAAAGACGAGAAAATGAATGTGGTGTTAATAGAGTGAGACGAGTGGAGAGGCGATTATAGAGAGGGGTTTAAGAGAGGGAGGGAGAGGAAAGAGAGAAGGAGAGAGGGAGGAGGAGAGAGAATGAGAGAGGGAGGAGGGAGAGGAGAAAGGGAGGAGGAGAGAGAAAGAGAGAGAGAGGAGAAGAGAGAACAAGAGAGGGAGGAGGAGAGAGAAGGAGAGGGGGGAGGAGAGCGAAAGAGAGAGGGAGGAGGGACAGGAGAAAGGGAGGAGAGAGAGAGAGGAGGAGAGAGAACAAGAGAGGGAGGAGGAGAGAGAACGAGAGAGGGAAGAGAGAGAGAGAACGAGAGAGGGAAGAGAAAGAATGAGAGAGGGAGGAGGGAGAGGAGAAAGGGAGGAGGAGAGAGAAAGAGAGAGAGAGAGGAGGAGAGAGAACAGGAGAGGGAGGAGGAGAGAGAATGAGAGAGGGAGGAGGGAGAGGAGAAAGGGAGGAGGAGAGAGAAAGAGAGAGAGAGAGGAGGAGAGAGAACAAGAGAGGGAGGAGGAGAGAGAATGAGAGAGGGAGGAGGAGAGAACGAGAGAGGGAGGAGGGAGAGGAGAAAGGGAGGAGGAGAGAGAAAGAGAGAGAGAGAGGAGGAGAGAGAACAAGAGAGGGAGGAGGAGAGAAAACGAGAGAGGGAAGAGGAGAGAGAACGAGAGAGGGAAGAGAGAGAATGAGAGAGGGAGGAGGAGGGAGAACGAGAGAGGGAGGAGGAGAGAATGAGAGAGGGAGGAGGAGAGAGAACGAGAGAGTGAGAAGGAGAGAGAACGAGAGAGGTAGCAGAGAGGGAGGAGAGAGAGAACGAGAGAGGTAGCAGAGAGGGAGGAGGAGGGAGAACTAGAGAGGTAGCAGAGAGGGAGGAGAGAGAGAATGAGAGAGGTAGCAGAGAGAGAGGGAGGAGAGAGGGAGGAGAGAGAGCGAGAGGGAGGAGGAGGAGAGAGAACGAGAGAGGTAGCAGAGAGGGAGGAGAGAGAGAACGAGAGAGGTAGCAGAGAGGGAGGAGAGAGAGAATGAGAGAGGTAGCAGAGAGAGAGGGAGGAGAGAGGGAGGAGAGAGAACGAGAGGGAGGAGGAGAGAGAACGAGAGAGGTAGCAGAGAGGGAGGAGAGAGAGAACGAGAGAGGTAGCAGAGAGGGAGGAGGAGGGAGAACTAGAGAGGTAGCAGAGAGAGAGGGAGGAGAGAGAGGGAGGAGAGAGAACGAGAGGGAGGAGGAGAGAGAACGAGAGGGAGGAGGAGGGAGAAAAAGAGAGAGGTAGCAGAGAGGGAGGAGAGAGAGAACGAGAGAGGGAGGAGGAGGGAGAACGAGAGAGGGAGGAGGAGGGAGAGGAGAGAGAGGGAGGAGGAGAGAGAATGAGAAAGGGAGGAGGAGAGAGGTCGATAGAAAGAGAGGAGGAGGAAGGAGAAAGAGTGAGGAGAGTGAAAAGGTGGAGTGAGCGAGAGGAGAAAGAAGGAGAAAAAGGAAGGAAGGATAGATAGGGAGAGATGGAGAGAGACAAAGAGAGATAGAGAAGGAGGTAGTGGAAGAGAAAGGGAGAGGAGGAGCCGGAGGGGAAGAGCAGGGAGGAGAGATAAAATGAGGAGGGGAAAGAGAAAGAGAAGGACAGGAGAAGATAGATAGATGGATTGATAGATAGATGGATAGATGGATAGAGGGAAAAGAAGAGGGACAGAGAATAGAGAGTGAGGGACAGAGAAAGAAGGAGGAGGAGGAGAGGTGATAACCCAAACCCGAAAAAGCGGAAGATAGGAAAGGTAGATACAAGATAAATGGATAGAAAGAGAGAGAGAGAGAAAAGGAGGGAGAAATAGAAAAAACTGAGCTGATGGAAAGAGAAAATAGCAAGATTTTAATCTAATTATTAACCTTTTTTATGCTTCTCCCTCTCTTATTTTCTTCCTCCCTCCTTCTCCATCTCCCGTCAGAGAATCAGGAAGTCTGCAGTTAGCATGCTAGTTGCTGGCAGCATTACCTTTACAGTAAACTCCTCTTTTTATGTCACTCTCTCCATCTCTCTTCTCATTACATCCCTCTTTCTTTACATCCCTCTATCACTCTGTCTTTCCTCACTCCCTCTCTCTCTCACTCACTCTGCCCTTACATCAGTCTTTCGCTCATCTTTCTCTCTTTCTTCTCATTACATCTCTCTCTCTTCACTCTCTCTCTTCCTCTCTCTCTCTCCCTCTCCCTGTCTCTCTCTCTCTCTCCCTCTCTCTCTCTCGCTCTCTCTATTGCTCCCTCTCTCTCCCTCCCTCTCTCGCTCTCTGTCTCTTTCTCTCCCTCTCTCTCTGTCTCTCCCTCCCTCCCTCCCTCCCTCCCTCCCTCTCTCTCTCTCCTCTCTCTCTCTCTCTCTCTCTCCCTCTCTCTCTCTCCCATCACTCTCCCTCCCCCCTCTTTCTCTCCCTCCTCTCTCTCTCCCTCTCTCCCATCACTTCCTCTTCCTCTCTCCTTCATGTCTCTCCCTCCCTCTCTCTTTCTGTCCCCCTCTCTCTGTCTCTCTCCCTCTCTCCCCCTTCTCTCGCTCTCTCCCCCTTCTCTCGCTCTCTCCCTCTCTCCCTCTCTCTCCCCCATCACTCTCTCTTCCTCTCTCTCTCCCTCCCTCTCTCTCTCCATCTCTCTCTCTGTCCCCCTCTCTCTCTCTCTCTCTCTCTCTCTCTCCCATCACTCTCTCTTCCTCTCTCCTTCATGTCATGGTCATGTTTTCTCTTCTTTTGTTCCCCCTCTCCTCTGTCTCTCCCTCATTCTCTCTCTCTCTCTCTCTCCCTCTCTCTCTCTTTCTCTCCCTCTCCTTCATTCTCGCTCTCTTTTCTCTTCCTTCATTCCCTCTCTCCTCTGTCTCTCCCTCTCTCCCTCTCTCTCTCTCTCTCCCTCTCTCTCTCTCTTCCTCTCTCCTTCATGTCATGGTCATGTCTTTCTCTTCCTTCTCTCTCTTTTCCCCTCTCCCCTCCTCTCTCTCCCTCGTTCTCTCTTTTCTCTTCTTTCATTCCCCCTCTCCTCCGTCTCTCCCTCGTTCTCTCTCCCTCTCTCTCTCTCTCTCTCTCTCCCTCTCTCTCTTTCTCTCCCTCTCCTGTGTCTCTCCCTCATTCTCTCTCTCCTCTCTCTCTCTCTCTCCCTCTCTCTCTCTCTCTCTCCCTCTCCCTCTCCTTCGTCTCTCCCTCGTTCTCTCTTTTCTCTTCCTTCGTTCCCCCTCTCCCTCTCTCTCTCCCTCTCTCTGTCCCTCTCCTCCATCTCTCTCCTCCATCTCTCTCTCTCCCTCTCCTCCCTCCGTCTCTCTCCCTCTCTCTCTCAGTATTGGTGTCACGTCTTCAGTCTAAGTGGGATCAGACCTTATTACCGTCATCACAGGCACATTTGTAACTGCTTAGGCCCAAAATGGGATCACAGACGCCCGGAGGATCCGAGGGAGTCCGAGACCGGAGAGGCGGAATCCTGGAGAGAAAAAAACGGATAATAAACGTGTTTGAAAAACGGGTAATAAACGTGTTTGAGAGGCAATTGATCTGAACTTTATTACGACTCTAAAGCGTTTTCTTATATTTGTCAAAACATGCGTCTGGTTTGTGTCTGAGGGATTTTCCAGAGGGATTTTTTTTAGTCTGAATTTAAAGGCCCTGATTTTGAGCTTTAAAGCTGTATTACGTAACATTTCGGGTGGAGGGTCCATTAAATATGCTTTTCTTTGGGTGTTCTTTACGGAGCCCGTAAAGGCTCACAGAAGATCTTTTTTAGGGGGCCAGACCAAGACCAGATCAAGACCAGATCAAGACCAGATCAAGACCACATCAGGACCAGACCAAGACCAGACCAAGACCAGATCAAGACCAGATCAGGACCAGACCAAGACCAGATCAGGACCAGACCAAGACCAGATCAGGACCAGACCAAGACCAGACCAAGACCAGACCAAGACCAGATCAAGACCAGATCAAGACCAGATCAAGACCAGATCAAGACCACATCAGGACCAGACCAAGACCACATCAGGACCAGACCAAGACCAGATCAAGACCAGATCAGGACCAGACCAAGACCAGATCAGGACCAGACCAAGACCAGATCAGGACCAGACCAAGACCAGATCAGGACCAGACCAAGACCAGACCAAGACCAGACCAAGACCAGATCAAGACCAGACCAAGACCAGACCAAGACCAGACCAAGACCAGACCAAGACCAGATCAAGACCAGATCAGGACCAGATCAAGACCAGATCAGGACCAGACCAAGACCAGACCAAGACCAGATCAAGACCAGACCAAGACCAGACCAAGACCACATCAGGACCAGACCAAGACCAGACCAAGACCAGATCAAGACCAGACCAAAACCAGACCAAGACCAGACCAAGACCACATCAGGACCAGACCAAGACCAGACCAAGAGCAGATCAAGACCAGATCAAGACCAGATCAGGACCAGACCAAGACCAGACCAAGACCAGATCAAGACTAGACCAGGTTTTCTGAGGGAGTTTAAAACAAAAATATATAATACAGCTTTAAAGCTGTATTACGTAACATTTCTGGTGGAGGGTCCATTAAATATGCTTTTCTTCGTGTGTTCTTTACGGAGCCCTAAAGGCTCAGAGAAGATCTTTTTTAGGGGGTGTAAATAAAGCGTGCGCTCGTTTACCTAAATCGTGGAGTTGTCGTACTAAAACTGTGCGCTCGTGTCCACGTTATAAACCTCGAGAGCTCGATTTACTAAAGCGCACACAAACGAGCGCACATTTTATACATCTCGTGTACACATTTTGAGCAGATTTAAACAAGAGCACGTTTTAGAAAGACGAGGGCACGACTTATATTTGTGTCACAAACAGTTCAGCAGCCTAAATCACATGGTACTATTTTCTGTCGAGTCGTATCACTGCGCCTGTTATTATTATGAGCCTGTTCACTGGTGAGCGCAGGTTTGTGAAGGGGAGGAAGAGAAAGAGATATTTAAAGAAAGAGAGGAGAGATAGAGGGATGTAAAGAGAAGAGAGAGAGAGGGATGTAATGAAAAGAGAGAGAGGAATGTAAAGAGAGAGGGATGAAATGAGAAGAGAGAGAGAAAGAGGGGTGTAAAGAGAAGAGAGAGAGAGAGAGGGATGTAAAGAGAGGGGGATGTAATGAGAACAGGGAGAGATAGAGGGATGTAAAGAGAGGGGGATGTAATGGGAAGAGAGAGAGAAAGATGGATGTAAAGAGAGGGGGATGTAATGGGAAGAGAGAGAGATAGAGGGATGTAATGAGAAGAGAGAATGATATAGGGATGTAAAGAGAGGGGGATGTAATGAGAAGAGAGAGAGATAGAGGGACGTAAAGAGAGGGGGATGTAATGGGAAGAGAGAGATAGAGGGATGTAAAGAGAGGGGGATGTAATGAGAAGAGAGAGATAGAGGGATGTAAAGAGAGGGGGATGTAATGAGAAGAGAGAGAGATAGAGGGATGTAAAGAGAGGGGGATGTAATGAGAAGAGAGAGAGATAGAGGGATGTAAAGAGAGGGGGATGTAATGGGAAGAGAGAGAGATAGAGGGATGTAATGAGAAGAGAGAATGATATAGGGATGTAAAGAGAGGGGGATGTAATGAGAAGAGAGAGAGATAGAGGGATGTAATGAGAAGAGAGAGTGATAGAGGGATGTAAAGAGAGGGGGATGTAATGAGAAGAGAGAGATAGAGGGATGTAAAGAGAGAGGGATATAATGGGAAGAGAGAGAGATAGAGGGATGTAATGAGAAGAGAGAGTGATAGAGGGATGTAAAGAGAGGGGGATGTAATGAGAAGAGAGAGATAGAGGGATGTAAAGAGAGAGGGATATAATGGGAAGAGAGAGAGATAGAGGGATGTAATGAGAAGAGAGAGTGATAGAGGGATGTAAAGAGAGGGGGATGTAATGAGAAGAGAGAGAGATAGAGGGATGTAAAGAGAGGGGGATGTAATGAGAAGAGAGAGAGATAGAGGGATGTAAAGAGAGGGGGATGTAATGAGAAGAGAGAGAGATAGAGGGATGTAAAGAGAGGGGGTGTAATGGGAAGAGAGTGAGATAGAGGGATGTAATGAGAAGAGAGAATGATATAGGGATGTAAAGAGAGGGGGATGTAATGAGAAGAGAGAGAGATAGAGGGATGTAAAGAGAGGGGGATGTAATGAGAACAGGGAGAGATAGAGGGATGTAATGAGAAGAGAGAGTGATAGAGGGATGTAAAGAGAGGGGGATGTAATGAGAAGAGAGAGATAGAGGGATGTAAAGAGAGAGGGATATAATGGGAAGAGAGAGAGATAGAGGGATGTAATGAGAAGAGAGAGTGATAGAGGGATGTAAAGAGAGGGGGATGTAATGAGAAGAGAGAGATAGAGGGATGTAAAGAGAGAGGCATATAATGGGAAGAGAGAGAGAGAGAGGGATGTAATGAGAAGAGACAGTGATACACGCATCTAAAGAGAGGGGGATGTAATGACAAGAGAGAGGGATACAGGTATGTAAAGAGAGGCGGATGTAATGAGAAGAGAGAGAGATAGAGGGATGTAAAGAGAGGGGGATGTAATGAGAAGAGAGAGAGATAGAGGGATGTAAAGAGAGGGGGGTGTAATGGGAAGAGAGCGAGATAGAGGGATGTAATGAGAAGAGAGAATGATATAGGGATGTAAAGAGAGGGGGATGTAATGAGAAGAGAGAGAGATAGAGGGATGTAAAGAGAGGGGGATGTAATGAGAACAGGGAGAGATAGAGGGATGTAAAGAGAGGGGGATGTAAGATAAGATAAGCCTTTATTGTCTCTTCAGGAGAGAAATTTTGCTTGGACATGAGAGAGTGTGATTTATAATAAACACTAAAAACAGCACAGCAGACAGACACATAAAAAACATGTATAACACATGAACAAAGGAAACATGCAACATATAAAAAGACTGCCATTGTTAGTAAAACCTGTTTAAAACACACACACACTCATAAAAACACATAAAAACCCTACAGAAAAGTTGCATCCCCACACACACACATACACACACGCACACACCCGCTAAGACCGACTATTCAGTAGTTTAATTGACCAGGGAACCAATGAAAATTTGAACCTATTTGTTTTACAGTTTGGGACCCTGTATCTTCTTCCTGATGGCAGTATTTCATATTCACTGTGCAAAATGTGCTCGTCATCCTGTAGGATTTTCAAACCCTGCCTTTTCACTGTTTCATCAAATAAAGCCTGCAGTGATGTGGGAGGGGGCATGCCCATTATTTTCCCCGCTCTCTTAACGAGAGTTTGCAGTTCAGTTCTCTGTTTAGCAGACAGGTTCCCAAACCATATAATGATCCCATATCTAATAATGGATTCAATGGACGCCCTATAGAAGGCCATCATTATTTCTTTGTCCACCCCAAACACTCTCAACCTCCTCAAGAAGTGCAGATGTAATGGGAAGAGAGAGAGAAAGATGGATGTAAAGAGAGGGGGATGTAATGTGAAGAGAGAGAGATAGAGGGATGTAATGAGAAGAGAGAATGATATAGGGATGTAAAGAGAGGGGGATGTAATGAGAAGAGAGAGAGATAGAGGGATGTAAAGAGAGGGGGATGTAATGGGAAGAGAGAGATAGAGGGATGTAAAGAGAGGGGGATGTAATGAGAAGAGAGAGAGATAGAGGGATGTAAAGAGAGGGGGATGTAATGGGAAGAGAGAGAGATAGAGGGATGTAATGAGAAGAGAGAATGATAGAGGGATGAAAAGAGAGGGGGATGTAATGAGAAGAGAGAGAGATAGAGGGATGTAATGAGAAGAGAGAGTGATAGAGGGATGTAAAGAGAGGGGGATGTAATGAGAAGAGAGAGATAGAGGGATGTAAAGAGAGAGGGATATAATGGGAAGAGAGAGAGATAGAGGGATGTAATGAGAAGAGAGAGTGATAGAGGGATGTAAAGAGAGGGGGATGTAATGAGAAGAGAGAGATAGAGGGATGTAAAGAGAGAGGGATATAATGGGAAGAGAGAGAGATAGAGGGATGTAATGAGAAGAGAGAGTGATAGAGGGATGTAAAGAGAGGGGGATGTAATGAGAAGAGAGAGATAGAGGGATGTAAAGAGAGGGGGATGTAATGGGAAGAGAGAGAGAAAGAGGGAGGAGAGAGTGGGGGATAGGATGGAGTGATGTAAAAGAGGAGAAAGTGGGGGATAGGATGGAGTGATGTAAAAGAGGAGAGAGTGGGGGATAGGATGGAGTGATGTAAAGGAGGAGAGAGTGGGGGATAGGATGGAGTGATGTAAAGGAGGAGAGAGTGGGGGATAGGATGGAGTGATGTAAAGGAGGAGAGAGTGGGGGATAGGATGGAGTGATGTAAAGGAGGAGAGAGTGGGGGATAGGATGGAGTGATGTAAAGGAGGAGAGAGTGGGGGATAGGATGGAGTGATGTAAAAGAGGAGAGTGGGGGATAGGATGGAGTGATGTAAAAGAGGAGAGAGTGGGAGATAGGATGGAGTGATGTAAAGGAGGAGAGAGTGGGGGATAGGATGGAGTGATGTAAAAGAGGAGAGAGTGGGGGATAGGATGGAGTGATGTAAAGGAGGAGAGTGGGGGATAGGATGGAGTGATGTAAAAGAGGAGAGAGTGGGGGATAGGATGGACTGATGTAAAGGAGGAGAGAGTGGGGGATAGGATGGACTGATGTAAAGGAGGAGAGAGTGGGGGATAGGATGGAGTGATGTAAAAGAGGAGAGAGTGGGGGATAGGATGGAGTGATGTAAAGGAGGAGAGAGTGGGGGATAGGATGGAGTGATGTAAAGGAGGAGAGAGTGGGGGATAGCATGGAGTGATGTAAAAAGAGGGATAGGATGGAGTGATGTAAAGGAGGAGAGAGTGGGGGATAGGATGGAGTGATGTAAAAGAGGAGAGAGTGGGGGATAGGATGGAGTGATGTAAAAAGAGGGATAGGATGGAGTGATGTAAAGGAGGAGAGAGTGGGGGATAGGATGGAGTGATGTAAAAGAGGAGAGAGTGGGGGATAGGATGGACTGATGTAAAGGAGGAGAGAGTGGGGGATAGGATGGAGTGATGTAAAGGAGGAGAGAGTGGGGGATAGGATGGAGTGATGTAAAGGAGGAGAGAGTGGGGGGGGTGGGGCGTTTAGGTGTCAGACAGAGCGGCTCATTTAATGCTTTGCTGCTCCTCTGACAGCGCTGTCACACGGACGCCATGACGGGGACCTCTGTGCTTTAGTTATAACGGCCCCGGCTCCAGGGGCCCCTGGAGCCGGGGCCCCTGGAGCCGGGGCCCCTGTCATCTGTCTGAGGAACACAGCGCCGACAGTTAAAGGGACGGGGCCCGCCGGGTTAAAGGTCCCATATTACACAAAACCGACTCCTGCGAGATTTAAACCTGTTCTAATGTTTCCTCCTCAAAAACACACCTGGACTTCTGTTTCACTTTATTCTTATTGTCCACATCTACAACGCTCAGAACGCTCTGTTCCACCTCGTGATGTCATCAAGTGGTAGTTTAGAAGCTCCTTTTTACTTTTCGTTCAGTGGAGATCGACAATTCCAGCGCTGAAATTATCCAAATGTCCTCTTTTTATATCAGTCTCTCTCTCCTCTCTTTACATCCCTCTATCTCTCTCTGTCTTTATTTACTCCCCCTCTCCACTCTCTCTATCTCTCTCGCTCCTCTTTCTCATTACATCCCTCTTTCTTTACATCCCTCTATCTCTCTCTGTCTTTATTTACTCCCTCTCTCTCCACTCTCTCTATCTCTCTCGCTCCTCTTTCTCATTACATCCCTCTTTCTTTACATCCCTCTATCTCTGTCTTTATTTACTCCCCCTCTCTCTATCTCTCTCACTCCTGTTTCTCATTACATCCCTCTTTCTTTACATTCCTCTATCTCTCTCTGTCTTTATTTACTCCCTCCCTCTCTCCACTCTCTCTAGCTCTCTCGCTCCTCTTTCTCATTACATCCCTCTTTCTTTACATCCCTCTATCTCTCTGTCTTTACTTACTCCCTCTCTCTCTCAATCTTCTCTGACATCAGTCTATCTCTCCTCTGTTTACATCCCTCTATCACTCTTTTTCTTTACTTACTCCCTCTCTTGCTCCTCCCTCACGTCAGTAAATCGGTCTTCTTTCTATCTCTCTTTTCATTACATCCCTCTCTCTCTGACAACAGTCTATATCTCCTCTTTCTCTCGCTTCTCTCTTTTTATCCCTCTATCTCTACTTACTTCTTGCTCCTCTCTTACATCAGTCTGTCTCTCTCCTCTCTCTCTTCTTTACTCACTCTCTCACCTCTCTTTACACCCCTCCATCTCTCCTCTCTTTCTTTGAATCATCTCTTTCTCTTTCTCTCCTCTCCTTTCTCTCCTTCCCTCAGACTTTTTCCTCTTCTGATGGCTCCAGTCATTTTTACTCCAGCCTCTCCCTCCCTCTCTCTCTCCTCCCTCTTTCTCTCTCCGTCCCACTTTCACCCTCTCGCTTTTCTTTTCCCTCCCCTCTCCTCCCTCCTTTTCTGCCTCTTTCCCTTTTTCGTCATCTGATGGTTCTGGTTGCCCCCCCTCTCTCTCTCCTCTCCTCTCCTCTCTCTCCTTCTCTCCTCTCCTCTTTTTCCTCCCCCTCTCAGTTGTTCCTCCCTCCTCTCCCTCCTCTCCTCTCCTCTTTTCCTCCCCCTCTCGGTTGTTGCTGCCTCTGCCTCCCTCCCTCCCTCCTTCCTCTCTCTCTCCTCCCCTCTTCTTTTTCCTCCTCCTCTCAGTTGTTCCTCCCTCCTCTCTCTCCCCCCTTCTCTCCTCTCTCCTCCTCTCCTCTCTCTCTCCTCCTCTCCTCTTTTTCCTCCCCCTCTCATTTGTTCCTCCCTCCTCTCTCTCTCTCCTCTCCTCTTTTTCCTCCCCCTCTTGGTTGTTCCTCCCTCCTCTCTCTCCTCTCCTCCTCTCCTCTCCTCTCCTCTCCTCTTTTTCCTTCCCCTCTCGCTTGTTCCTCCCTCCTCTCTCTCTCTCCTCTCCTCTTTTTCCTCCCCCTCTCGGTTGTTCCTCCCTCCTCTCTCTCCTCTTTTTCCTCCCCCTCTCGGTTGTTCCTCCCTCCTCTCCTCTCCTCTTTTCCTCCCCCTCTCGGTTGTTCCTCCCTCCTCTCTCTCCTCTTTTTCCTCCCCCTCTCGGTTGTTCCTCCCTCCTCTCCTCTCCTCTCCTCTTTTTCCTCCCCCTCTCGGTTGTTCCTCCCTCCTCTCCTCTCCTCTCCTCTTTTCCTCCCCCTCTCGGTTGTTCCTCCCTCCTCTCCTCCTCTCCTCTTTTCCTCCCTCTCTCGGTTGTTCCTCCCTCCTCTCTCTCCTCTTTTTCCTCCCCCTCTCGGTTGTTCCTCCCTCCTCTCCTCTCCTCTCCTCTTTTTCCTCCCCCTCTCGGTTGTTCCTCCCTCCTCTCTCTCCTCTCTCTCTCTCCTCTCCTCTTTTTCCTCCCCCTCTCGGTCGTTGCTGCTGAATTAATTGCTCCCTGGATGAACGGCGGTGACAGGGCCATTCATCATGTGTTTGGGCTGACAGGGACCGCACGGAGAACCTGACGGAGAACAGGGAGGTGTCTGGGGAGAGGGAAGGAGAGGAGAGGGAGGAGGAGAGGGAGGAGGAGAGGGAAAGGAGAGAAGAGGAGGAGAGGGAGAAAGAGGGAGGAGAGGGAGAAAGAGGGAGGAGAGGGAGAAGTGTCTGGGGAGAGGGAGGGAGGAGGAGAGGAGGAGAGAGGGAGGAGAGAGAGAGCAAGAGGGAGAGGTGTGTGGAGAGAAGGAAGGAGGAGGAGAGGAAAAGGAGAGGGAGAAAGAGGAGGAGGAGAGAGAGGGAGGAGAGGAGGAGGTGTCTGGGCAGAGGGAGGGATGGGGAGAGAGGGAAGATAGACAGAGAGGAAGAAGACTGGGAAGAAGGAAGGGAGGAGAGGGGAAGGTATCTGAGGAAGGAGGGAAGGAAGAGAGAGAGAAAGGGAGGGAGGGAGAAAGGGAATTGACTGAGAAGAAGGAGGTAGAGGGGGAGGGAGGAGGGGGAGGTGTCTAGGGACAGGAGAAGAGACAGAGAAGAAGGGGAGGTAGGGGTGAAGAGAGCACAAGGTGTCTGAGGAAGGAAGGATGGAAGGAAGGAAGGAAGAGAGAAGGGGAGGGAGAGAGGGAATTGATTGAGAAGTTGGGAGGAGAGGGAGGGATAGGGAGAGAGGGAGGAGAGACAGAGAGGAAGAAGGTTTCTGAGGAAGGAAGGAAGGAACGAAGGAAAGAAGGAAGGAAGGATGGAAGGAAGAGAGAAAGAGAGAGAAGGGGAGTGAGAGAGAGAGAGAGAGGGGGGTGAATTAACTGAGAAGAGGGAGGGAGGAGAAGGGAAGGTGTCTGAGGAAGAAAGGAAGGAAGGAAGGAAGGAAAGAAGGAAGGAAAGATGGAAGGAAAGAAGGAAGGAAGGATGGAAGGAAGGAAGGAAGGAAGGAAGGAAGAGAGAGAGAAGGGGAGGGAGGGAGGGAGAGAGGGAATTGACTGAGAAGAGGGAGGGAGGAGAGGGGAAGGTGTATGAGGAAGGAAGGAAGGAAGGAAGGAAGGAAGGAAGGAAGGAAGGAAGAAAGAGAGAGACAAGGGGAGGGAGAAGGAGGGATGGAGGGGGAGGAGAAGCAGGGGCTTATGGGTAATATCACGATGGGGGGGGGTATTTACAACAAACTAAAAATCTAAAAATATGACGCATTATGATGAAGTTAATTACATATTTGAAAAGCACTTTTGTAATTTACACTTTATTATTGATCGATGAATTGTAATTTTTTTTATTGATTATAATTTTGTATTTGTGGACTCTATTTTTATGTATTAAAAAAAACAGAAAAAGACAAACAGGTGGAGTGTATTTTTAGTCGTATAAACAAACATGACACTTCCTGCTGCTCTGCTCCTTTAATCCCCCTCTCTCATCCATCTTTTCTTCTCTCCCTCTTTCTATCCACCCTTTCCTGTCCTCTTTCCATCCATCCTCTCTCTGTCATCTCTTTCACCTCCCTCCCTCTCTTCTGTCACTTCTCCCTTTTCCACCCCTGATGCCTCTCTCCCCTCCCTCCTTCCTTCCCTCCCTCCCTCTTTCACCCTCTCTCTTTTCTTTTCCCTCCCCTCTCCTCCCTCCTTTTCTACTTCTTTCTCTCTTTCCCATCTCTCTCCTGCTCTCTCTCTCCTCCCTCCATCCCTCTCTCTTTCAGCCTCTCTCTTTCCTCTTTCTACCTCTTTCCCTTTCCTTTTTCATCCTCCCTCTTTCTCTCTCTCTTTATCTCTCTCTCCCTCTCTCTCTTCCTCTCTCCTGCTCTCTCTCCCCTCCCTCCTTCCCTCCCTGTGAAAGGGTGAAAACCCTCTCTCTTTCCTCTTTTCTACCTCTTTCCCTTTCCTTTTTCATTCTTTCTCTCTCCCTCTCTCTCTCTCTCCCCCATCTCTCTCTCTCTCTTCCTCTCTCCTTCTCTCTCGCTCTTCCACCCTCCCTTCTCTTCTCTTTTTTCCACCTCTGATGGCTCTGGTTTTTGGTTTCTTCTCCCTCTCTCTTACTTTCTTCCTCCCTCCTTCTCCGTCTCCCCTCCCCTCTCCTCTTCTCCCCTCTTCTCTCTTTTTCCTCCTCTTACCATCCATCCTCTCTCCATTCTCTCTTTTTCTCCCCCTTGTATCTCTCTTCCCTCTCTCTCCCTCATCTCTCCATCCCCATCCCACCTTTCTCTTCTCTCTTTCCTCTTCTATCTCTCCTCCACATCTCCTTTGCTCCCTCTCTCTCTCCCTCCTTCATATCGTCTTAAAACAAAACTCAAATTAAGTGATTTCAGAACGATTTAAACCAGGACCAAACCAGAGATCTAAACCAGGACTAAACCAGGACCAAACCAGAACCAAACCAGGACTAAACCAGGACTAAACCAGGACTAAACCAGAGATCTAAACCAGGACCAAACCAGGACCAAACCAGGACTAAACCAGGACTAAACCAGGACTAAACCAGGACTAAACCAGGACCAAACCAGGACTAAACCAGGACCAAACCAGAGATCTAAACCAGGATTAAACCAGGACTAAACCAAGACCAAACCAGAGATCTAAACCAGGACCAAACCAGAGATCTAAACCAGGACTAAACCAGAGATCTAAACCAGGACTAAACCAGGACCAAACCAAGACCAAACCAGAGATCTAAACCAGGACCAAACCAGGACCAAACCAGAGATCTAAACCAGGACTAAACCAGAGATCTAAACCAGGACTAAACCAGGACCAAACCAGGACCAAACCAGAGATCTAAACCAGGACCAAACCAGAGATCTAAACCAGGACTAAACCAGAGATCTAAACCAGGACTAAACCAGGACCAAACCAGGACCAAACCAGAGATCTAAACCAGGACCAAACCAGAGATCTAAACCAGGACCAAACCAGGACTAAACCAGAGATCTAAACCAGGACTAAACCAGGACTAAACCAGGACCAAACCAGGACCAAACCAGAGATCTAAACCAGGACCAAACCAGGACTAAACCAGAGATCTAAACCAGGACTAAACCAGGACTAAACCAGGACCAAACCAGGACCAAACCAGCGATCTAAACCAGGACTAAACCAGGACCAAACCAGAGATCTAAACCAGGACTAAACCAGGACTAAACCAGAGATCTAAACCAGGACTAAACCAGGACCAAACCAGGACCAAACCAGGACTAAACCAGGACCAAACCAGGACCAAACCAGGACCAAACCAGAGATCTAAACCAGGACCAAACCAGGACTAAACCAGAGATCTAAACCAGGACTAAACCAGGACTAAACCAGGACCAAACCAGGACCAAACCAGAGATCTAAACCAGGACCAAACCAGGACTAAACCAGAGATCTAAACCAGGACTAAACCAGGACCAAACCAGCGATCTAAACCAGGACTAAACCAGGACCAAACCAGAGATCTAAACCAGGACTAAACCAGGACTAAACCAGAGATCTAAACCAGGACTAAACCAGGACCAAACCAGGACCAAACCAGGACTAAACCAGGACCAAACCAGGACCAAACCAGGACCATAGGCGAGGATAGGACCAGAGATCTAAACCAGGACTAAACGAGGATTAAACCAGGACTAAACCAGGACTAAACCAGGACTAAGACAAGACAGGACTCAAATTAAAGTTAAGTCACAGATCCTCAGACAGTGCAGTGCTTCAGTTAGCATCACGTCCTTCAGTTAGAATCTTAATGAATCAATCGATCAATAGACGTGATTGATAGGAGGCCGTTTTGCGCTTTTAACGTTTTACACTCGGGTTTTCTTGTCTCTTCATGGCCGTTTTATCTGGTCCATTTGATCCGCTGACGACTCGGACCTGAACACCTCTTCTCCGGTTTTATCGTTTTAATCCGTCGTCTCTGATTCGTCTTTTGTGGCGCTGTAAAAATCGAAAACGGCGCCCGCGTCTCTCTGTTTGGACCTGCTCCGGGTGTTTTCTTCCAGTCGTATCCTAGAATTCCCCAGTGGAGAATCAGACGAGTGTTCCGTCCTTTATTGTTTTTCATCCAAACCAAACCAGGACCAAACCAGGACTAAACCAGGACTAAACCAGGACTAAACCAGGACTAAACCAGGACCAAACCAGGACTAAACCAGGACCAAACCAGGACTAAACCGGTTCTGTGGGGAAAACTGCAGTGCCACAGTGGTTGAGCGGTTTTCTAGAAGGTCCTGGGTTTGATTCCCATAATTTCCAAAACGGACATCTGAGTGGCTATGGATAATTTCACATGCATCACTCCATTTTTTCCAGTTTTTCCAGGACTTTTCCAGTTTTCCAGGACTAAACCAGGACTAAACTAGGACTAAACCAGGACTAAACCAAGACTACAGGCGAGGGCAGGACCAGAGATCTAAACCAGGACTAAACCAGGACCAAACCAGGACCATAGGTGAGGGTCGGACCAGCGATCTAAACCAGGACTAAACCAGAACTAAACCAGGACTAAACCAGGACCAGAGATCTAAACCAGGACTAAACCAGGACTAAACCAGAACTAAACCAGGACCAGAGATCTAAACCAGGACTAAACCAGGACTAAACCAGAACTAAACCAGGACCAGAGATCTAAACCAGGACCAAACCAGGACCATAGGTGAGGGTCGGACCAGAGATCTAAACCAGAACTAAACCAGGACCATAGGCGAGTAGGACCAGCGATCTAAACCAGGACTAAACCAGAACTAAACCAGGACTAAACCAGGACCAGAGATCTAAACCAGGACTAAACCAGGACTAAACCAGAACTAAACCAGGACCAGATATCTAAACCAGGACCATAGATGAGGTAGGACTAGAGATCTAAACCAGGACTAAACCAGGACTAGAGATCTAAACCAAGACTAAACCAAGACTAAACCAGGACTAAACCAGGACTAAACCAGGACCATAGGCAAGGGTAGGACCAGAGATCTAAACCAGGACCATAGATGAGGTAGGACTAGAGATCTAAACCAGGACTAAACCAGGACTAGAGATCTAAACCAGGACTAAACCAGGACTAAACCAGGACCAGAGATCTAAACCAGGACCATAGATGAGGTAGGACTAGAGATCTAAACCAGGACTAAACCAGGACCATAGGCAAGGGTAGGACCAGAGATCTAAACCAGGACCATAGGCAAGGGTAGGACCAGAGATCTAAACCAGGACCATAGATGAGGTAGGACGAGAGATCTAAACCAGGACTAAACCAGGACTAGAGATCTAAACCAGGACCATAGATGAGGTAGGACGAGAGATCTAAACCAGGACTAAACCAGGACTAGAGATCTAAACCAGGACTAAACCAGGACTAGAGATCTAAACCAGGACTAAACCAGGACTAAACCAGGACTAAACCAGGATCAGAGATCTAAACCAGGACCATAGATGAGGTAGGACTAGAGATCTAAACCAGGACTAAACCAGGACTAAACCAGGATTCAGCGCATTGCAGTTTGACACGGCGACTGGAATGTTTTGTTCTTTAGTGCAGCATGAAATCTTCCCATCTCCATGACAACAATCAACCAAGTGACCCGACCAGGCCAAGTGTCGGGTCAGATCTGTGGAGAGGGGGCCTCGCTCACAGAAAGAATCCATGTTTTTCACGGTTTCTTTAAGCAAAAAAAACAAAACAAAACACAAACACTTGTACGTGAACAAATGTAAGATACTCCAGACATAACAATAAGACCCTCCCCCACCAGAAAAGTTACACAATACACCTTTAATCCACTACGTAACCAAGGAAACTCCGAAATCCCGTCTGGTTTTCCTGTCGCTGAGGTATGATGCTCTTCAGATTGCCACGTTTTGTCGTTGTCGTCTCTAAATTGGCAAAAAACCTTCCTTGAAAACCATTCGCCTGTGAACCTGTCAATCAAACGGAGCACCAGCTGACACCTCCCCCTGTCGGCGTAGTGACGGCGGCGGCTTTATTTACCGTACGCGCCGACACACGGGGGGAGACGTATTTAAAAACGCTGTCACTTTCTGTCAAATATTAATTAACAAAGCTGCTTAAACGAAGCGGTCACGGTTGTCGACGCCGAAGACTGAAGTCATAAATAAAGTATTTCCCATAATGCCTCAGTGTGGATAATTTGACGAACAGCTCGGATTTCAATTAATTTATCCCGAAAACAACTCGAGCCGAGAGTTTTAAGGCAAAAAGAGACACGCCGATTATCGGAAAGAAGAGAGTGGCGGTTTATGGCGATTTCAGACCAAACCAGGATTAAGTCAGAACTAAACCAGGGTTAAACCAGGACTAAACCAGGACTAAGCCAGGAGTAAACCAGGACTAAGCGAGGACTAAGGCAGGACTAAGCCAGGACTAAACCAGGGTTAAACCAGGACTAAACCAGGACTAAACTATGACTAAATGCAGCCTAAACCAGGATTAAACCAGGACTAAACCAGGACTACACCAGGGTTAAACCAGGACTAAACCAGGACTAAATCCAGCCTAAACCAGGATTAAACCAGGACTAAACCAGGACTACACCAGGACTAAGCCAGGACTAAGCCAGGACTAAACCAGGACTAAACCATGACTAAACCAGGGTTAAACCAGGACTAAACCAGGACTAAGCCATGACTAAATGCAGCCTAAATCAGGATTAAACCAGGACTAAACCAGGACTACACCAGGACTAAACCAGGACTAAACCAGGACTAAATCAGAACTAAACCAGGACTAAACAAGGACTACATCAGAACTAAACCAGGACTAAACCAGGACTACACCAGGACTAAACCAGGACTACACCAGAACTAAACCAGGACTAAATCAGGACTAAACCAGGACTAAACCAGGACTAAACCATGACTAAACCAGGGTTAAACCAGGACTAAACCAGGACTAAGCCATGACTAAATGCAGCCTAAACCAGGATTAAACCAGGACTAAACCAGGACTACACCAGGACTAAACCATGACTAAACCAGGGTTAAACCAGGACTAAACCAGGACTTAGCCATGACTAAATGCAGCCTAAATCAGGATTAAACCAGGACTAAACCAGGACTACACCAGGACTAAACCAGGACTAAACCAGGACTAAACCAGGACTAAATCAGAACTAAACCAGGACTAAACAAGGACTACATCAGAACTAAACCAGGACTAAACCAGGACTACACCAGGACTAAACCAGGACTACACCAGAACTAAACCAGGACTAAATCAGGACTAAACCAGGACTAAACCAGGACTAAATCAAGACTAAACAAGGACTACATCAGAACTAAACCAGGACTAAACAAGGACTACATCAGAACTAAACCAGGACTAAACCAGGACTAAGCCATGACTAAATGCAGCCGAAACCAGGATTAAACCAGGACTACACCAGGACTAAACCAGGACTACACCAGGACTAAATCAGGACTACACCAGGACTAAACCAGGACTAAACCAGGACTACACCAGAACCGGGGCAGAACTCGGCTCAGAGGGGTCTAGTAGAGCCAGACTGGGAATTGAACCTGAGACCTTTTCTTGCTTCTTATTGTTGACAGAAAAATCCACGTTTTCCGGTTTAAATCCAGCTCCAGTTCTGCGTCGGTGATGTTCTAATAGTCCCGAGTTCAGAGGATTAACGGGAACAGAGTGAATGGGATTTCGGTTTAAATCCAAGGATCCTGAACGCAGCACGAATTCAGTTGAGTCGAATAATTCAGGTTTAGTCAGAGAAGCACAAAACAGAGACCAGAGCGATTTGAATGAACTTACACCTTTTCCTGTCAGAAAAACATTTAAAATACACTTTATTTACGTTTATATTTAAAAATACACTTTATTTACGTTTATATTTAAAAATACACTTTATTTACGTTTATACGAGACTGAGAAAAGCAGACGAGATCCTGGTTTAGACTCGGGTCTGGTCCTCATATGTGGATCTACGACTGTGGTGGTGATGGACCTGGCTTAGTCCTGGTGTAGTCCTGGTTTAGTCCTGGCCTAGTCCTGGTTTAGGCTGCGTATAGTCCTGTCTTACTCCTGACTTAGTTCTGGTGTAGTGCTGGTTTAGTCCTGGTTTAGTCCTGGTGTAGTCCTGGTGTAGTCCTGGTGTAGTCCTGGTTTAGTTCTGGTATAGTCCTGGTTTAGTCCTGGTGTAGTCCTGGTTCAGTCCTGGTGAAGTCCTGGTGTAGTCCTGCTTTAGTCCTGGTGTAGTCCTGGTGTAGTCCTGGTTTAGTTCTGGTATAGTCCTGGTTTAGTCCTGGTGTAGTCCTGGTTTAGTCCTGGTGTAGTCCTGGTTTAGTTCTGGTATAGTCCTGGTTTAGTCCTGGTGTAGTCCTGGTTTAGTCCTGGTGTAGTCCTGGTTTAGTCCTGGTTCAGTCCTACTAAACGTGTGTAGTACTCACATTATATTTCCAAAGTACATAAAATTGTACTTCTTGGAGTACTTTTACATGAAGTATTTCCTGACTGCTGCGTTTAAAGGTCCAGTATTACACCAAACTCAGACTCTTGTGAACTTTAAGTCGGGTTCTGATTAACTTTTCCGCTTCTCTGGATGTTCCGATACCTGCTGGAGATGTTACCGCCTCGCCTGGAATGTTCCACGGTATGACTTTAAACATTTTCATCTAGCGTTTATTCAATACGGGTGTTTCTTTTGCTCAAAAATACAGTAATTCCTTCAGGGAATACAGACGCCTCTCCACAGATCTGAGCTGTAATGTAGCGTAGAGCTGTCAAACTGCTTTCACCAGAATCATCTGGATCATTTCAGTCCTGGAATTGCCCATTTTTACCAAACTAAAAGGTAAAATGAGCAGTTAAACTTGAAAACTACACTTAAAATTTCTCTGATCTGAAATTTTATCAAGTTTTTCATGTTGTTTTTGGATTTTAGTAGTTCTGAGATTGTTTAATTCTAGTCTAGAGGTGGTTTATTTTAAGATAGCTTGTCCAGTAAAAAGACTTAGCTGCACGGACAGATAATTTCACTACTTTAAAGTAATTTGCTGATAGATTTAAGTGTTTATATCTTAAATTTTGCAATTTAAAAAAACAGATTTTAACATTCCTAATACACACACATTTTACAATTCAGTTTCCAATTTTGGCCTCACAATTTTTTATTTGTTTGATTTCATAGTTTTGTTTCCATTCTAGTCCTGCTTTTTGGAACTGTAAGAGACTCGCCAACGCCTGACCCTTTTTTGTCCGATCCAAATATGAAAAAATGGGGAAAAATCATTTTTTCTCTCGTGTGCACGATCTTGTACCATCCGTGACATCACAAAGTGGAACGGAGCATTCCAGGACTGTTTTTCAGGAGGAAACAACATCAGAACCTGACTCACGTTCACCAGAGTCTGAGTTAATACTGGACCTTTAAACGCAGCAGTCAGGACGTACTTCATGTAAAAGTACTCCAAGAAGTACAATTTTATGTACTTTACAAATATAATGTGAGTACTACATACGTTTAGTAGGACAGAACCAGGACTAAACCAGGACTAAACCAAGACTATACCAGGACTATACCAGGACTCAACCAGGACTAAACCAGGACTATACCAGGACTCAACCAGGACTCAACCAGGACTAAACCAGGACTATACCAGGACTACACCAGGACTAAACCAGGACTACACCAGAACTAAACCAGGACTAAGCCAGGAATAAGCCAGGACTAAATGCAGCCTAAACCAGGACTAAGCCAGGACTACACCTGGACTAAACCAGGACTATAAGAGAACCAGGACTACACCAGGACTAAGATAGGACTACACCAGGACTAAGCCAGGACTACACCAGAACTAAACCAGGACTACACCAGGACTAAGCCAGGAATAAGCCAGGACTAAATGCAGCCTAAACCAGGACTAAACTAGGACTACACCTGGACTAAACCAGGACTACAAGAGAACCAGGACTACACCAGGACTAAGATAGGACTACACCAGGACTAAGCCAGGACTACACCAGGACTAAGCCAGGACTACACCAGGAGTAAACCAGGACTACACCTGGACTACACCAGAACTAAACCAGGACTACAAGAGAACTAAACCAGGACTACACGCATCTTAAACCAGGACTACAAGAGAACTAAACCAGGACTACACGCATCTTAAACCAGGACTAAGCCAGGACTAAAATAGGACTACACCAGGACTAAACACAGCCTAAACCAGAACTAAGCCAGGACTACACCTGGACTAAACGAGGACTACACCAGGACTAAACCAGGACTAAACCAGGACTACAAGAGAACTAAACCAGATCTACACCAGAACTAAACCAGGACTACACTAGGACTAAACCAGGACTACAGCAGGACTAAACCAGGACTAAGCTAGGACTACACCAGGACTACACCAGGACTAAACCCATCAGAAAAGTTCCGCAGTACATCTTTAATGTTCAGAAGAGCTCTATAGAAAAACAGAGGCGTGGTTTTGTAAAAGATTTGCGACATTTTAATCATTTGTACAGGTGAATCCAGTGGTGACACGTGACCCATATTTACACGGAAGCTTCGTCACACACAAACACACGACAAATGCACAAAACCAAACTTTAAATGAACGTTATTTTCGGTTCCTCCGCACCTGCATAGACGTACACAGAGTTTGACCTAAGAATAAATAAAAACATCAAATAATAATAATAAACGTGTTAATATTAATACTGGTGTGAGCGGCTGGAAATAAAGAGAACGGCGTCTTTGGCAAATGCGGTACATTCACTTCGACAGAAAATCATGACAAATGATGGAAAATAAAATGTTTAAGGCATTTTACTGACTGAAATACATTTTATTTTAGATTTTAAAGCTGCACTGTGTAACTTTTCTGGCGGAGTGTCCGTCAAATGCTTTCGTTTTTTCATGGAGATGTTGCTTTGTCTGGAATGTCTCACAGTATGGTTTAGACCTGGTTTAGTCCTGGTTTAGTACTGGTTTAGTCCTGGTTTAGACCTGGTTTAGTCCTGGTTTAGACCTGGTTTAGACCTGGTTTAGTCCTGGTTTAGACCTGGTTTAGACCTGGTTTAGTCTTGGTTTAGACCTGGTTTAGACCTGGTTTAGTCCTGGTTTAGACCTGGTTTAGACCTGGTTTAGTCTTGGTTTAGTCCTGGTTTAGACCTGGTTTAATCCTGGTTAAGACCTGGTTAAGTCTTGGTTTAGACCTTGTTTACTCTTGGTTTAGTCCTGGTTTAATCCTGGTTAAGACCTAATTTATTCTTGGTTTAGACATGGTTCAGACCTGGTTTAATCCTGGTTTGATCCTGGTTTAATCCTGGTTTAAACTTAATTTATACCTGGTTTAGTCTTGGTTTAGACATGGTTTAGTCTTTGTTTAGTCTTGGTTTAATCCTGGTTAAGTCTTGGTTTAGTCTTGGTTTAGTCCTGGTTTAGTCCTGGTTTAATTCTGGTTTAATCCTGGTTTAATCCTGGTTAAGACCTAATTTAGTCCTGGTTTAGACCTGGTTTATTGCTTTGTCTGGAATGTTCCACAGTATGGCTTTAAACCTTTCTGTCTTCATGGAGACCAAACTAGACCAAGTTCCAGGTCAGATCTGTGGAGAGGCGACCCCTTTAAAACCACCTGTGATTGAATAAATGTAAAATAGAGCTGTTTAAAGTCACACTGTGGAACATTCCAGGCAGAGCGACGACGTATCCATAGAAACAAGCTGTTGACGGACCCTCCCAACCAAAAAGATACACAGTGCAGCTTTTAAACTCTCCATAAACTTGTTTTTACTGATAGACAAAGTATTTAAAGGAGACAGAAAAGAACCTGCAGTTTTTAGGTTTAAACTCAACTGATTTTCGCTGTAGTATCTGGCAACCCAAATGAGAGACATGTGAGGCTCGTTCTGCTTTCTGATTGGATAACAGCTTAAAAAAAGGTTGTATTCTCACAATTGAAAATACTTTTAATGTTTTTATTTCTTTAATGTTAAATTTTTCCAGTTGGTTTCTTTTTTATTGTAATATATTGCTGTGAAATATTTGTTTTAAAGGAGAATTAACGTTTTTTTTTTTGCAATCTGAGCCTTATTTCGGTAATAAAACAAGTTGTTTTACTCACCCATAGCACTTTGGTGTCATTTGGAGCATTTCCGGAGAAGTTTTAGTTTAGCGATCTCCATTAACGTGAGTTCTCGGGGCAAATGTTTGCGGTCTCCAAATAACACAAACTTTAGCACTTTTCAAATTACAGAAGCTCAATGTCTTAGTCTACACTTTAGTCAAAAGTGGAACCAGAGATCCAGACATGGATCTGATTGGATGATGTCATCAAAGAAAGAAAGAAAGAGAGAGGGAAAGAGAGAGAGAGAGAATGTAAGAGAGAGAAAGAGCGAAAGAGAGAGAAGGAGAAAGAAAGAGACAAAGAGAAAGAGAGAAAGAAAGAGAAAGAGAGAAAGAGAGAGAGAGAAAGAAAGTGAGAAAGAGAGGAGAAAGAAAGAGAAGCCAAGAAAGAGAAAGATAAAGAGAAAGAGAGAAAGAAAGAGAGAAAGAGAGGAGAAATAAAGAAAGCAAGAAAGAAAGAGAGAAAGAAAGGAGAGAGAAAGCAAAAAAGAGAGAAAGAAAGAATAAAGGAAGAAAGAGAGAGAAAGAGAGAGAAAGGAGAAAGAAAGAGAAAGAGAGAAAGCAAGAAAGAAAGATAAAGAAAGAGAGATAGAGAGAAAGAAGAGAGAGATAGAGAGAAAGAGAGAAAGAAAAGGAGAAAAAGAAAGAGAGAGAGATAGAGAGGAAAGAGAGAAGAAAAGAGGGAAAGAAAGAAAGAGAGATAGAGAGAAAGAGAGAAGAAAAGAGGGAGAGAAAGAAAGAAAGAGAGAGAGAGAGAAAGAGAGAGAGACTGAAGAGAACTTTTCTGTTGTGAGTGACACATGGCTGAAGATTGGGACTTGGAGACTGAAGAGGACTTATTTGAGTATGATGGCGTCCCTGTCGTTTTGAGTCTACGGATGACGAGGTGTTAGAAAGAATGAAGCGGAGACAGTTTGAGGAGCACCAGAGAACAGCCATCAGTATCACATTACTTCTCAGAATCGCTGAATCCGAATTCTTTCTTTTCCTTTGCTGGTAAAAAATGGTCCGGACTGAAGTGGGTACTGCAAACACGATGGTCCAAACGTCTTACAGCTTTGCCTTTCATGTTTGGGTCCATTCTCAAAGCAACGAGCCACAGCTTCAATAACTCCAGATTGTGATGAGGAAGCCTGTGAAAACTCAACTTCATCCAAGCTGTCATTTTGTTTTCACAACCGGGATAAATGCATGTCTGCACCATTTCGTGTAGAACGTGTAAAATAACACACTGAAATTTTATCATTTGAAAAGTGCTAAAGTTTGTGTTATTTGATGACCGCAACCGTATGCCCCGACCACTCGCGTTAAACGGATATCGCCAAACTACAAAATCTCCGGAAATACTCCAAATGACACCAAAGTACAATGGGTGAGTAAATGACGTTGTTTTATCACCGAAATAAGGTCCAGATTGTAAAAACGTTACTTTTCCTTTAAACACATGTATCGTAATGTGGAAAACAAAAAAAACAACAACTCCAGGTGTGTTTGTGATGAGAAAACGACACAACAGATCAGAAAATAGCGTAACTTGGACCCTTTAATGGTAGTTTTCCCATCAGTGACAAGTCTATGGAGTCCTTTTACCGCCCAAATCCATTAAAACTCACCAAAACATCGAGAGTGTGATGCCAAAGACTTAACCAAAAGACACAGTAGTGCACATAAAACTTGGACAAACGTTTAA
Source organism: Paratrypauchen microcephalus (assembly GCA_036785185.1). Classification (NCBI taxonomy): domain Eukaryota; kingdom Metazoa; phylum Chordata; class Actinopteri; order Gobiiformes; family Gobiidae; genus Paratrypauchen; species Paratrypauchen microcephalus. The sequence continues at coordinate 107,329 of JAVJIX010000258.1, forward strand.
ACGTCATTAAATTATTATTAACAAATACCAAAATCATCATAACGCGTCGAGATTTCTGCATAAAACTCGCTCCAGTGTGGCCAAACCTCCAAAATAGTGCAAAAAATCAAGAGAAATTATAACATTTTGAACAGTTTCTCATATTAAAATGCTATAGCCAAGCAGGGTGCAGTCCAGGAGTTATAAAAAACAAATAAAAAAAGTACTTTAAGAATAAATTCACTCGCGTGTTTTTGCAAATACACCGCTGCGGCGCCCTCTACTGGATGTGTCTTCGTTTCGACTGTACATTTTGATTGTTTGTCACAGAAGGGGGAAAACAAAATGAAATAAAAGTTGTAATCTTCTGGTGTAGTAGAGATTCATGCTCGGTGTTTGTCCGTAAAAAGTTGAAATAAAACGATAATTCGCCGGCCAAAGTCTTCGAAATGGCGCCCGCGGATGTCCAAGAAGTAAACGAACGAATGAATGTGTAGATTTTATGCAAAAATGTCATAAAAAGTGTGGGTTATTTAGTCTTTTATTAGTTCAATTTTCAAATAAGTTACTGCACAGTTTTCATTGAAGCGGATTTCAAATGGCAAATTCCTGTTTTTGATTTTTCGAGTCTTTTGGCTTTAAAAATCATCTTGAATCCTCCGGAGCGGGTTAGTGACGGGTCCAAAGGAGTCCGGCTTTAGACCTGGTTGAGTTCTGGGATCTCGTCGGGTTTTCTCCTGGTCCTGGATCTTGACCCCGTCTCAGCATGTGGTGGTAGTCCTGGTTTAGTCCGGGTTTAGTCTGGGATTAGGCCTGTCTTAGTCCTGGTTTAGTCTGGGTTTAGTCCTGGTTAAGTCCTAACTTAGTCTTGGTTCTCGTCCTACATATGGATCTCCAGCCTGTGGTGATGATGATGGACGTGGTTTAGTCCTGGTTTAGTCCTGGTTTAGTTCTGGGTCTGAGATATGGAAAACAGATTAATGGAACACAGGTGATGTGTAGTCCTGGTTTAGTCTTGGTTTAGGATGTGTTTAGTCCCGTCTTAGTCCTGGTTTAGTCCTGGTTTAGTCCTGTCTTAGTCCTGGTTTAGTCCTGTCTTAGTGGATGCCCAGTCTGTGGTGGTGGTGGTAGGGGTCAGTGGTCGTAGGGGTCAGAAGTGGATGCCCAGTCTGTGGTGGTGGTAGGGGTCAGCGGTCGTAGGGGTCAGAGGTGGATGCCCAGTCTGTGGTGGTGGTGGTGGTCGTAGGGGTCAGCGGTCGTAGGGGTCAGAGGTGGATGCCCAGTCTGTGGTGGTGGTGGTCGTAGGGGGCAGAGGGCGTAGGGGTCAGAGGGGGAGGCCCAGTCTGTGGTGGTGGTGGTGGTCGTAGGGGACAGCGGTCGTAGGGGTCAGAGGTGGATGCCCAGTCTGTGGTGGTGGTGGTGGTGGTGGTCGTAGGGGTCAGCGGTCGTAGGGGTCAGAGGTGGATGCCCAGTCTGTGGTGGTGGTGGTAGGGGTCAGTGGTCGTAGGGGTCAGAAGTGGATGCCCAGTCTGTGGTGGTGGTAGGGGTCAGCGGTCGTAGGGGTCAGAGGTGGATGCCCAGTCTGTGGTGGTGGTGGTGGTGGTGGTGGTAGGGGTCAGCGGTCGTAGGGGTCAGAGGTGGATGCCCAGTCTGTGGTGGTGGTGGTAGGGGTCAGCGGTCGTAGGGGTCAGGGGTGGATGCCCAGTCTGTGGTGGTGGTGGTGGTGGTGGTGGTAGGGGTCAGCGGTCGTAGGGGTCAGAGGTGGATGCCCAGTCTGTGGTGGTGGTGGTGGTGGTAGGGGTCAGCGGTCATAGGGGTCAGAGGTGGATGTACAGTCTGTGGTGGTGGTCGTAGGGGTCAGCGGTCGTAGGGGTCAGAGGTGGATGCCCAGTCTGTGGTGGTGGTGGTGGTGGTGGTAGGGGTCAGCGGTCGTAGGCAGAGGCAGCAGTGGCAGGGCCCGGGCCTCTCGTCGTGGCACTATAATAATAAGGGGAACCTGAAAGTTAACAGAAGAACGCACCTTTGAAACAGCACACACACAGAGGCTACACTCACCCTAACCTTTGACTCACGGTAAACCTGAACCAGACCCCAACCTGGGGGGTGCCTATTTATGGGCTAAAAATATTCTTGATTCCTACATTTAAGTACTACTACTTAACTTTACAGAAACTGAGAACATTCAAAATATGAATATTTTATTTGAAAGAAATCATTTTATCAGGCTTACATATGAAATATTTAAAATGCGTTTGTGTGTGTGTATTAATATATTACACTTCAGATGTATTATTATTATCATTATTATTATTAGCACTATTATTAGCAATATTAGCATCATTATTGATATATTATTTAAAATGCATTTGTGTGTATAAACATATTACACTTCAGACGTTGTTATTATTATTATTATTAGCATTATTATTAGCATTAGCACTATTATTAGCAATATTAGCATTATTATTAATGATATATTATTTAAAATGCGTTTGTGTTTGTATAAATACACTTCAAACATATTATTATTACTATTATTATTATTATTATTATTATTAGTAGTAGTAGTAGTAGTAGTAGTAGTAGTAGTAGTAGTAGTAGTAGTAGTAGTAGTAGTAGTAGTAGTAGTAGTAGTAGTAGTATATTACCATTATTATTATTGTTATTATTAGCATTAGCATTATAAGCATTATTATTTTAGCATTATTGTGTGTGTGGAATCCCTCAGTCGTCCAGGTATTACTATTATTATAATTATGATTATTATTATGATTATTATTAGCAATATTATTAGCATTATTATTATTAGCATTAGCATTATTATTATCTGTTTACATTTGACCTTTGGAAGTCCAGAGGTGCTTGCACAATATTAATTAAAATGTTTTTGCAAAAGATTGCCAAAATAAAAAGTGCTTGTGACTTGATTTCTAAATCGCCAGAAACGTTTGTATTCATTTCTTTATTTATATTTTCTAGTTCATCTAAACACACGATATAAACGACACGTGTGTGAACTCACTTAGTAAAGCTGGGTTGCTGAATCTCCAGGCCTCGTTGTAGGTGGTGTACTGTGGGTGAGTGTAAGGGCTCCCCGAAAACTCACTGCCTGAAAACACAAACAAACAAACAAACAAATAAACAACAAATAAATAAACAACCGCATTGAAAATTAGCACTGCAAGATTCATTTTAATGGAATAAATCAATAAAATTACACTTATTTGAATGGCATGTACACTATTCTTTGTTTTTGAATTTATTTTTAATCTTTTAACTTTAATTCTTTTTACTTTTAGTCTCATATATAAAATCTCATATGCTAATTTTAGTTGACTAAATCAGTAATTATTTTAGTTAAATAGAAAATATTTTTATTCTAACCATGATGAATTGTGTGTCAGTGCTTCAGTTTCTGGTCTGGTTTGGGGCTCTGGGATTGAAAAGTGGAACATGGATCTAATCTCTTTATTTGTTTTTATTATATGACAAAAATATCAGATTTTTAAAAAATATTTACTTTTATTAAACCTGCTAATTGAGTAGTTTAAACCTCTACAAACACGTTCTGAAATACACATTCTCGTCTAAATGAGTCTTCTCTCAAAATGTAACGCTTCTGGATGTGTTTAAAATGAGCGTTGTGAACTAAACCTTGCTTTTTAAATTAAAATAAGATTACTAGTTACTATAAGAATCCCAATTAACACATTTCCAGAGTCGTCCAGCTCTATTACAAATAAAACACCGCCCAAATTAGCAGCTAGCGCCGTTAAATTTCACTCGTTCAAAGTGAAAAAGTGAGAGCCATCTCCGAAACCACCGAAGCGAGTAATTTATTTCTATTTTAGGTCATGCTAGGTTGAGCGCTGTAGCATGCTATGGGAAGCTAGCTGTCCCTCGGCCCATTTACGAATATCTGCTCATGCTAATAAACCACTAGCTATTTGCAGCCACTCTATGCATACAATTTGATACACGGCTATAAATTTAACAGCAAAAGCCCCGTCTTAGCTTACAGGCCTCGGTGCGACCAGGATGTAGGCTTGGTTCAACACATTTCTAGTCTTTTATGGGACAATAAAGGCAGTGGTTTATAAGGAGTGGGTGAGGGATAGGTTAGCTTTAGCGCTACGTAGCCTCTGTCACTAAATCTCGAGGTTGCGGTGGAGTTAAAGGGCTTTTATCGGGGTGCCAGAGGAGGAAGAAAACAGGAAAAAAGAGATGACTCTGCAGACAAGATTTAAAAGGGGAACTGGACGTAAAGGTGCGCTGTGTAACTCGTCCGGTGGAGGGTGCATCACTTGCTTGTATCCATGGAGATGTATTTACAGTGGTCCCTCGTTTATCGCGGGGTTACGTTCTAAAAATAGCCCCCGATAAGCAAAATCCGCGAAGTTGTCTGCTTTATATTTTACAATTATTCTACATGTTTTAAGGATGTAAATGCCTCACCACACACGTTATATACTTGCATTAACCTTTTCTCACATTTCTCTCTTGTTTAAAGGAATATTAATGTTTTTTTACAAACTGAACCTTATTTCGGTAGTAAAACAAGTTGATTTACTCACCCATAGCACTTTGGTGTCATTTGGAGCAGTTCCGTAGATGTTGTAGTTTAGCAATATCCATTAACGTGAGTGCCCGGGGCAGGCGATTGCGGTCACCAAATAACACAAACCTTATCACTTTTCAAATTACAGAAGCTCAATGTCTTAGTCTACACTGGTTTGAGTCAAAGTGGCCTCTAATACAAGATTTAGCCATAGTTTCGAGTAGATGATGAGGACAGTGCACATGCGCGCATTCAAAAGCTGATTTTGCTCTCAGCTTCAATAACTTGTGATGAGGAAGCCTGTGAAAACTCAACTTCGTCCAAGCTGTTTTCACAACCGGGATAAATGAATGTTGGCTCCATTTCGAGTTTTCTCAAGCGGAGATGTTTTCTTATTATTATTCCTTAGCTTCTTTATGACTGTAACCGAGAGCTGAGAGCGAAATCAGCTGTGGATGAGCGCATGCGCACTGTCCTCGTCATCTACTCGAAACTATGGCTAAATCTCGGATTAGAGGCCACTTTTGACTCAAAGGAAAGTGTAGACTAAGACATTGAGCTTCTGTAATTTGAAAAGTGCTAAAGTTTGTGTTATTTGGTAACTGCAATCGCCTGCCCCGGGCACTCACGTTAACAGATATCGCTAAACTACAACATCTACGGAACTGCTCCAAATGACACCAAAGTACTATGGATGAGTAAAACAACTTGTTTTATCACCGAAATAAGGTTCAGATTGTAAAAAACGTTAATATTCCTTAAAACACTCAAACTTTCGTAGATTTTCAACGAAAAAGCACAGTATTATAGAATGAAACCAAAGATCCAAACCTGTTTTCAGGCCCTAAACATATTGCGTGTATTTCACAGTTACTCTGACCACGTCTTTTTCCATGTTTTGTCGACATTGTGGGTTTTGTCGGGGAGAAAACTTGCAAACATTCAGCACTTCAGAGTCACACTGCGAGCGATCAAACATTTAATACATAATATAACATATAAATCTGGCAAACTGAACACATTCTGTACTGTACAGGAGATACGGAAGGGAACGACAAATCGGCAAAGGTCTACAGTCCCTTAGCCAATCAGGACGCAGAACACAATGCACGTTGATACCCTATTTAAAAAATTGGAATAAAAAAAATCAGCGAAACAACAAGGCTGTGAAAGGTGAACCACAATATAGCAAGGGACCACTATATCTTTACATGTTTGCACGTCCTCCTACCTCGCTAACCTGACCCACCCTTACTCCTCCTCTCGCACTCTCAGGTCACCAGCTCCAGCTCGCCGTCCCAAACACTAAACTTGAGCTTTATGGGGACCGTGTGTTTTCTGTTGCTGCCCCACGGCTCTGGAACCAGTTTCCATTAGAAATTTGACAGGCGCCTGTTCTTAAATCACTCCTAAAAATGCAACTTTTTCACTGGCTTTTAACAAGTGAGATGTACATTTCTTGTTGTTGAATATCTTACTGTTTTCTATGTTTTTTCTATGTTGACTGCAATTGTCCTTGTTTATTCTGTTTGTGTACAGCACTTTGGCCTGCTGGTTTTAAAGTGCTTTATAAATAAAGTTGGTATGTTATAGTATGGAGATGTGCCTAGAATAGGGTGACCAGATTTTCAAAATAAAAAAAACTTCAACACCAACGGTTTTTGGGTTGGTACGAGTAAAATTGTGAAATTAAGGAAAACTGTTCTGCACTTGGCCCAATCATGACTAACGTGAGTCAGTGTCGTCACATTTTCTTTATGTTTTGGTCATTTTTAAGCAGTTTTTCTGTATTTTATCTAAACAAATGACAATGTATCCCTCTTTTTACTGTCGGCAGGGATCAGATTGGTCAAAAACAGGGACGCCTCTTGGGACATTTCTTGTATAAAACTGGGACAAATCACTTTTTTTGGATAATTCTGTTAGGACAGGGGACACAGGGCTCAAAAGTGGGACTGTCTCGGGTAAAAATGGACATCTGGTCACCCAAGCCTAGAATGTTCCACAGTATGACCATAAACCTCCATGGAAACCAAATTACAGGTTAGATTTGTGGAGAGGTGACCCCACTCACAGTAAGAATCCATGTTTTTAATGTTTTTAAGATATTTTTAAGCTATAAATTAACACCTGCATTTGAATAAATGCAAGACGGATTAGATGAATGCCATACTGTGGACAATTTAAAGTAAACCAAAGCAATAACATCTCCACGGAGATAAACAGGGTGAAAAAGTTACAGGTTTTTTTTTTTTTTTTTGGTCAGATAATCAAGAAGTGCGCATTAGCATGCTAGTTGTTGGTACCTTTACCATCACAGCAAAACTTTGCACTGGTCTCACTCTGGTAAAGTGAGGAAAAACTTTGGACTATTACAGATTATTTAAAACGAACTAGCAAACATTCAAAATTTGCAATTTCGATTGCTGTTGATAATTTTAAGATTTTTTTGTTTTTACGTGACGAAATACAATAATTTTTCAAACTCCAACCAGTAAAAAAAAAAGTGAATAATTGTGAATAAAGCGACTAAACCTTCTAGTTCAGTTCTTCTGCTAATATTAAGCACAAATGACACAGCGGTACAAAATTTAGTCCTGTTTTATTCCTGGTTTAGTCCTGGATTAGTCCTGGTTTAGTCCTGTTTTAGTCCTGCTTTAGTCCCGTTTTAGTCCTGGTGTAGTCCTGGTTTAGTCCTGGTTTAGTCCCGTTTTAGTCCTGGTTTAGTACCATTTTAGTCCCGTTTTAGTCCTGGTTTAGTCCTGGTTTAGTCCTGCTTTATTCCTGCTTTATTCCTGCTTTAGTCCTGGTTTAGTCCTGGTTTGGTCCTGCTTTATTCCTGCTTTAGTCCTGGTTTAGTCCTGGTTTGGTCAAATGACACAGCACTACAAAATTGTGAAGCTCAGAGTTGCAGAGTGTGAGACGTACCAGGAACCATGCCAGCGAGTGTGGAGGTGGGGTAGCTGCCCTGGCCAGTAGGGGGCACATGAGGGGGGTATCCGGGGAGGGTCGTGTTGGACATGTCCCGACCTGAGCAGACACAGAGAAATACATATAATTAGCCAAGTAAAGCACCAGCCACTGTAGTAGTCAAGGTTGGACCAGGTTTAAACAGGGAACTCAGATGGGACTGAACAAGACAGGGGCAATTAAGTAGTTAAAGATGCACTCTGTAGCTTTTCAGGTTATCTCTGTGGATATATTATTGCCTTGTCTGGAATGTCTCACAGTATGGCTTAAAACTTCTAGCTTATTTCATTTCATGTGTTTTTGTTTCTCAAATTTGCATTACTGTGACTGGGTTTGACTCTCCACAGATCTGACCTGTAGCTTGGTCTGACAGTCACCATGGAGATTGATAAGTTTAATGAAAATTCTAAATAAAAGAAACATCTCCATGGAGACAAGAAGGCTGCAAACCCTGTATAATACAGTATACCCTTAAATTACACAGTGCATTTTTACAAAGCACAAGACTTTTCTGGGAGATGGTACACCGCCACTTACTTACTTGTCTCCCTGGAGATGTTATGTTCCCCAGTACTGCATTCAACTTATCGCCACGGAGACAAGCTATGATGTGAATAGGGCAAGTTACAAGTCAAATCTGTGGTGTGGTGAGGCGACCCCACTCACAAAAATAATGCATGTTTTTTAAGACTGAAGATTGCAAAATGAATGCTAAATACACTGGTTTACAAATGTTTGGACTCGATCTGCTTCTGAGATAAAAATCTAAATCTAATCTAAATGTCATTTATATTGAAAAGATGAACTGAAAATCCATTGATAACTGTGCTGGTTAGATAATGTATTCAAGATATGTCATGATATAATAATATTTATATATATTGATGTATGTTAAAACTGTAGACATATTAAAATGAATGTATATGAATGTGCAGACAGGCTTTCAGATAGAACTGGTGCTTGTAGACACACTGTACCTTCTGATAAACTACCGTTTTTGCCTTATTTTGCATAAATTTCCTATTTTGACCCAATACTATATCTTGGAAACTATAGCCAATCAGTACTTCATAGTCATAGTTTGCTTTATTGTCGAAAAACCATATGTACATGTACACAGAGTAAATTCGAAATTTCGTTTCCCCGCTAACCAGGCAGGACAGTGATAGAGCAGCGAGGGGAGGAGCCGCTGCGCATGTGGACGCCGCCGACTCGGAGATACAGAGTGGAAAAGATGCAATTACAATCAATGACAATTATTCACAACATGTAATGACAGAAAAACAATTGGACATGTAACATACGGTATTTTTTTATTTGGCAACAAAGGGAAGGGTGGGGCAAGGGAGCAGATCAGAAATCAATTAAATTGACTGAAAACTGAAGTAGAGGCAGACATCCTAAAAATAGACAGGGCAACGTGTTTACTTAATACATATCCATATTTTAGAATTCGGAAAATCTGCTCCAAAAAGGAGAAAAACGACAAAAAACAAGAGACGCACGCACACAACAGAGCAGGAGATAAGAGAGGAAAGAGAGACACGTCTGCACTCTCTCACAGCTAGAACACAAACAGCAAAAAGCACTTCTGACTTTTTCTTTATTAGTGACCTAAACCAAGAAAAATTCTCATTTTGCATTTTGCTTGTAGACCAGTGGTATCAAAGTTTAATGCCATGCTGTGGAACAACATGGAACAACATCTCCATGGAGACAAGCTGGGGGCCGACACACCACTAGAAAAGTTACACACTACAACTTTAAACTCTTGAATAAAAAGGAAACATTCAGTTCTTCATTCTAATCCGTGCACACCTGTTAACGGTTTGCTTTGTTTATTATGGTTATACTAAAATTAATTGAATTTTGAGTCCAGAGACGCTCATTTTCCCCATAAAATATACTTTCCACCTCCTCAGTGTTTGTTTGTAACTAAGCCTGTACTTAACTCTCTCCTGTATTGATTCTGTTTGGTCTCTTGGTTTTATGGCTCTACTGAAAACTGTGTGGGAGCCTAAACCGCCGTCTTACATCCACTTCACACTCTCACACTCAAATACTAAAAATAAAAACACGATGCAGCGTAATAAAGCTGATGTTTGTACAGCTGACTGAAGGATTTTACATTGTCCAAAAACAACAGAAGAAAGTTTGAGATAAGGCCTGTGTTTTAACTGACATTTTTCGACGGTTTAAGTCTTCTCATCCTCACATGTGCTTCTGGTTAGCGGCTAAGTGTGCTAAGAAGGCTAATTTCGCATTCTGTTGATTCTGGGTTACATGAAGTACATTGAGGTAATAAAACTGCCACACGCTTTGTTTTAACGGTTTAAGATATGAATAGTGCGTTCATAGCCAAAATAGGAAAACATCTGGACAATTCAAAAGAAGAAATGCTTGGAAATGTTTGGAAGCTAAAGGATAACGTTTTAGCAAGAAAAACAGGTTAGCATAGGGGCTGCTCTACGTGAATGTGTATGGTGGAACGTTCATCAGTTACCATAGTGACACACCGGTTGACAAGGTTTTTTTTTTAGATTGTCTGAAAACTGAAGAAACATTTTTCAGGAGGCTGTGACGAATACGAGCGTTCATGGTCTGGTTTTCTGTCATGTTATTTGTAAACTTATCTGTTGTAGTTCCAGCTAAATCAGTTTTTTATGGTCAGATTGTGTTAAAATAAAGCTCAGATTAAAGTCTAACAGAGCTTCAGACAGAGCAGTGCTTACAGTTAGCATCATACCTCCAGGGAATGCTGATGACATTAGTTGCAAAAATATTGGTTTAGTCCATTTCGCATTTTGAGCTATAAATTGGTGTAATTAGACAATTTACTGGACAATGTTGACCAAAAACACCTTGTAAAGTTAATTTACTATAATTGATAAATAACAAAATTACCATTAGGATATATTTTTTCAGCTCTATTTTGTTTTAAATTTAACAAAATACAATAACATAACAAAACAAAAACATAGGAAACCTACAACAAATGTAAAAACAACAAAAAAACTGCCCAACACTGAGGAACCTACTGGACCACTGAGGAACCTACAGGACCGCTGAGGAACCTACAGGCCCACTGAGGAACCTACAGGACCACTGAGGAACCTACAGGACCACTGAGGGACCTACAGGACCACTGAGGGACCTAATGGACCACTGAGGGACCTAATGGACCACTGAGGAAGCTACAGGATCACTGAGGAACCTACTGGACCACTGAGGAACCTACTGGACCACTGAGGGACCCACATGACCACTGAGGAACCTACAGGACCACTGAGGAACCTAAAGGACCGCTGAGGAACCTACAGGACCACTGAGGAACCTACTGGACCACTGAGGGACCCACATGACCACTGAGGGACCTACAGGACCACTGAGGAACCTACAGGACCACTGAGGGACCTACAGGACCACTAAGGAACCTATTGGACCACTGAGGAACCTATTGGACCACTGAGGAACCTAATGGACCACTGAGGAAGCTACAGGATCACTGAGGAACCTACAGGGTGCGATTTGAAGGTGCATTGTGTAAATTTTTTAGTGGAGGGTTCGCTAAACACTTTTCTCCATGGCGATGTTATTGCTTTGTCTGGAATGTTTCACAGTGTGGCATTAAACCTTTCTATCTTCATGGAGACCAAACGAGACAAAGTTACAGGTCAGATCTGTGGAGACATGTATGTTTGAACTATAAAAGCACCTGTAATTGAATACATATAAAGTAGAACTGTTTAAAGTCAACACTGTGGGACATTCCAGGTAGAGCAATGACATCTCCATAGAAACAAGCAGGTGAAGGACCACCAATCACAAAATTACATAATGGACCTTTAATGCTGAAAATCACATTATATTGTCTAAGTGTTTTTATTATCATTGTGGTATAAGTTATTTTCCTTCGTATCAAAATCAAGCGTGACTTTTTTTGTATTTTAATACCGTGACAACATTAGTGTCCTTTTCTTTGTCTGAAAAGTCTTTGGTTAAAACCTTTAAAGCTGCACACAGACCGGGCACCTCCATTTAAAAGAAGAATGAGTGATTTACGAGCGGGTGCACAGGCGGAGCCGGGGGAGCAGGGGCATAATGGGGTAAATATTCTTATCTGTGGATTAGACCCGGGCAGCAGGACGGCGTAGGCTTTTGGACAAACTCTAGACAAGATTAAAATTTAAAAGAAAGCATACATATATAAGTAAAAAAATAAACCGAAATGTATTTTAGAACGGAACAATTCTCAAGGAAGAATAGTAGCAATAGCGTAGATTTGTTGGAAAATCAGAAATCGGCCCACATTTTAAACACATTCAGGTGCCTTTATTTCAATAAACATATATTTATTTCCATTACACTGGTCACTGGTCTTTTTGGACTCAATCTGCTGTGGCTAAATCCCATTTATATTGATAAGATGAACTGAAAATCAATTGATAACTGTGCTGGTTAGCTAATGTATTCAAGATATGTAATGATATTGTTTTACATCAAATAGTCTTGGTTTAGTCCTGGTTTAGTCCCGTTTTTGTCCTGGTTTAGTCCTGTTTTAGTATTGTTTTAGTCCTAGTTTAGCCCTGGTTTAGTCCTGTTTTAGTCCTGTTTTAGTCCTGGTTTAGCCCTAGTTTAGCCCTGGTTTAGTCCTGTTTTAGTCATGCTTTAGTCCTGGTTTAGTCCTGTTTTAGTCATCACCTCAACTGGGATGTCCAACCAGTCGCTCGCGATCTACCGGTCGATCGCGAGCGACTGGTTGGGCACCCCTGCTGTAATCAATAGGGGGTATGACATCATTTGCATTTTAGAATCTGAAAACCGCCACTACCAAAATGCCTTAAAACTGTATAGTGTCATTTTGTTTTTTTTCTTCTCATACATACCTGCTTTTACAATTTGGAGTTAAAGGTAATTTTCGAAACTATAGAAGAAATAATAATAATAACAGTTATTTATAGGCCATTCTCTATAAAAATACACAGTTCTATGGCTTTAATTTCAGTCATAATTTCACATTCACATTTTCCTTAAACTAACATTATCGAGGTGACCTTCTTTGTATTTGGCTCAGAGTCAAAGTCATTTACCATTTTTTTTTTTCCTTTTTCTTTTCGTGTGAGTATTAAATTTAGCATGACAGGGACACCTTCATGTTTGCGCCAACAACAACATGCTCCAGCGAACAAAAAAAAAAAAAAAAAAGTCTGACCTCCGTTTTTTAGGCTATCTGCGGGAGAACGAAGCCATTTATCACCAGCCAAAAAACCTACAGTCGCTAATTAATTACAACTAAGTAAAGAATGTTTGGAGAGGAAAATTGCTTTAATTCCCCGAGCGCGTTCGCAAAGTCGTCCATTATCAAAAGTGTACTCAAAGGGTAGCTGGTTTTATGGGGTACGCGTTTGTGTCTATGGGCAGTGGGTGGCGCCGTTGGGCAGATGAGACGAGGTGGCGGTTCGTCATGTGTTCTTGTCACTGTGGGCAGGTTGGGTCTGATCAGTGCTCGCTGCTCAGTGGACGAAGGACGCCTCAAACTACAGATTAGTTTCAGAGGGTCACGGCGAGGTTCGGACAAAAGAGGAGAGGATTTAAAGGTGCACTGTGTCACTTTTCGGTATTGCTTTGTCTGGAATGTTCCCAAGTATGACATTAAACAGGTCTACTTTACATTTATTCAATTATAGATGGCTTTATAGCTCAAAAATACAGGCGTTCTGACTGTGAGCGGGGTCGCCTCTCCACAGATCCGACCTGTAACTTGGTCTAGTTTGGTCTCTGTGAAGATAGAAAGGTTTAATGCCATACTGTGAAACATTCCAGACAAAGCAATAACATCTGCATGGAGAAAAGCATCTGACGGACCCTCCACCAGAAAGGCATAGAGAAAATGTTAAAGATGCACTTCGTAACTTTTCTAATGTGGGGTTGTTACCACGGAGATTTGTTTGATTTGCTTGTCTAAACCAGGAATACACCAGGCCTAAACCGGGTCTAAACCAGGACTAAACAAGGACTAAACCAGGCCTAAACCGGGTCTAAACCAGGACTAAACTGGGTCTAAACCGGGTTTAAACCAGGACTAAACCAGGCCTAAACCAGGCCTAAACCGAGTCTAAACCAGGACTAAACCGGGTATAAACCAGGCCTAAACCGGGTCTAAACCAGGCCTAAACCAGGCCTAAACCAGGCCTAAACCAGGCCTAAACCAGGCCTAAACCAGGCCTAAACCAGTACTAAAAAATACCTTAAAAAACAGGTGCAAAATCAGTCGTCCAGGTAGAATCCATGGCAAAAGGAGAAATTCAATTTGTCAACTGGACAAAAGTTTATTTGGTTGAATACGTTTTGTAGCTCCTCCAAGCTGCTTCTTCAGTTCTGAAGAAGAGCTGAAGCAGAACTGAAGAAGCAGCTTGGATGAGCTACAAAACATATTGGACCAATAAACTTTTGTCCAGCTGACAAATTGAATTTCTCCTTTTGCCTTGAAAAACGGGCATTCTTCCCGCTGGCATCGCCTGCTTGTGTCCATGACGATGGATAAGTTTGATGTCAAACTATGGAACTTTCCAGGCAAAGCAGTAAGATCTCAAGCAAGCAAGATTGTACAAGCTTTTTGGAAATTGACAAGATTCACAACGCACTAGGGCTGGGCCGTATACCGATTCATACCGAATACCAGTGTATTTTTTTTTTGTTTTTTTTTTATGATACAAATTTTTCATATACCCCAATACTGGGGAGTGTGTTCCTGTTCCCCACAAAACGTTGTTTGTGAGGGGAACTGTTTTGCAGTGGCGTGAGAGCGGTGGAAGCTCAGTGTGTGTTGAGCGGTGAAAAACATGGACGGAGAAAATGTTACAGACACAGAGGAACTTATACCGAAAGGAGGAGCCATGTCAGTTGTGTGGAAGTTCTTCGGCTTTAAAAAATCTGACGCCGATCGAACAACCGTATTCTGTAAATGTCGTCGGGCTAAAGTTGTAGCCGCAGGAGGCGACACGAGTGATCTGCTTCACCACCTCCGTCACAAACATGTCCTGGAATATGAAGAATGCACGAAACTAAGATATGCAACGAACGTTCAAGTTGGCGCCGCGTCACAAACCGCCGCTCAAAGACGCGTTTGCTAAGGGGACTGCCTACGACAAGAAAGGCAAATGGTGGAACGATATTACCAACGCTGTTACTGTCCACTTCGCCAAAGACATGGGACCACTTAGTACATGAAAAAAAACAAAACATCAAATACAGTGACTTTTGAAAAATACCGTGATATCAATTTTGGTCATACCGCCCAGCTCTACAAAGCACTTCACACAAAGCAAAGCCACAGCTGCCCCGGGGCTGAGTTGTGGTAAGGCACATTCATACAGGGTGAGGTGCAAGGGCAGGTTCTTGCTCAAGGACACAACTACAGAAATGTGGACTATTTGGAGCTCGGAGAGAAAGGTTGACCTTATGGACGACCACAGTACCACATGGCCACTAGGGTTATAACTTTTTTACAACCTCTATACTCTGTATCATATTTTGATGAACTTTTGCTTGCAATGAAAAGAATTGACTGAATTCAATTGGTCATATTTTTGAAAAAAGTCCCCCCGCACTCAAAATGAAGTTTTCGTAAAGCCTACCAACAACCAGAATAATACCGTTAGAAGGTTAATATCTGTTCAATCATAAAATAACCAAAGGCAATTTTCTCTTTAATAACACAGGAACAAAACACATAATCAGGGTAAAGATAATATAAAATAGGCCACTAAAAGTCAAAAAATGGATGGGTCAAATGCAGAAGTCAAATTTCTCCCGTATGTCACTGTGTGTGAGACCAAATAAAGGCTTAATCTTCATCTTAATCTATCACTAGTTGAACAAAACAGATTATCCCAACTCTACAGTCTACATGTCTTATACAGTGAAAGTGAAACTGAAAGTCCAGGATTGTGGGAAAGCTGTATGCTACAATATATCACTACTAAACGAGACAGATTTCCCCAAATTTACATGTCTTATAAAGTGAAAGCAAGAATAGAAACTGAAACTCCAGTATATTATGATGGCAGTACAACTTATCATTGATCCATTTTCAGTCAAATTGACTCGTAATGGCCCTTGTGATAACTTAGCACGGTTTCGCATTTCATATCATTGGCTGTAATGTGTATTTAATGCTTTTTTGTTTCGGGGGGACTTTTTTAAAAGAGTGTTGAAATTGGAGTTTGATTTCTTCAATTATACCAAAAAATTCATCCAATCATGATGCAGGACTTTGATTTTGGAAAAAAAGTTCAAAGAGTTATAACCTTAATGGCCACTGTTTGAAAGTAGTTCCAGAGCTTTCTAACCTGGCTCTAAATGATTTTTTGAGAGGATGACAGTTTATGTGACATTTGGACTACAATCACACTGCAGGGCTTAATGCTCAATTCCGATTTTTTTTGTGAGACCATTCACATTTCCAATTAAATGTGACTTGTATGTGATCTCCAGTGTGAACTTTAAACGCCCCAAAAGTGTCCCGCATGCTCCTTGGAGGACACAACGAGGTCACGTGCAGTGAGCGTGCTCAATGTTTACGGAAGTCGCCTAAAGTTGCTGTCGTACCGGAGCTAAAACCTGTACAGCTTATTTGTTTTAAGGAGGAGACAGAGAAGGAGAAGGACAAGGTTTTTGTCCACAGCGTTTTGTGGGGCAGTGGCAGCAACGTCCGTAGAAATGAACGTGTTGGTGCGGAGTCGCAGACAAGAGTGGTGGGATTGCTACGTGCATCGCCGCTTCACTGACACGGAGTTCATATACTATTTTCGCATGACGAGAAGAACGTTTGTGTACATTTGTGAGCGCCTACTTGTACCACTCTCGCTGGAGGAAACGGGCAGGTCGGATGAACACGACCTGGCTGTTCAGACTGAAGTCGCATGCCAAAAGATCGGATATGTAACGGATTTTGGACCACATATCCAAGTGGCCTGGGTTACATTTGAGAAAATCGGATCAGACTGTCATTAAAAGATTAGGTACAGGTCGTATAGAGGCAAAAAAATCAGATTTGGGTCACTTCAGGCTGCAGTGTGAACGTAATCTAAGATACTCAGAAAACTCCAAAAAGTTAATTTCACATTATTTTAAGCTCTCCATTGCACAAAGTCTTCTATTCTTGACGCTTCATTGATTATCTTGTATCTTTATTCCGTAGAGACCTGCATTACCAAACCCACAGGGACCACAGAATCAGTATTCAGCCGAGCACATGGACTTTCAACAAAAACTCCAGCTGAAAAGCTCATGGGAGTCAAAGATGGCTCTCAAATATCAATAAAACAGGGCCCATTGAAAAAGTGGCCACAATCGAACTTATCTGCACCATCATCGCTCCGTTTGTGCCTCAAAAACCCACAAAAGTTCCAGCCTTTCATTCATAAATTCGACGAGAATGGCCAGAATGAGTTGAATTTTAAACTCTTGGCTCTTTTGATATGAAACCTTATATTCTCAAATTAAATGACTTCCCATATCGACAATAGAAATTACCCGACAATATGCGATTGTCCTATGAACCATATTCAGGGAAGGCTTTAGCGGTTTTCATGGGGTAAAAGGGAGTATTTATAGAATATAGAGAGTTTTAATGGAAAAGTCGTCCTGGGTTTTGCATTTTGATAAGACCGACAATGACTTCAGATCCTTTCAGGTTTTTTCAGGTGTAATAGAGGAAGCAGAGGCCACAAAAGATCAAATCGCTTTGTCGTTTTCGCACAGAATCCCGATCTCTGGCGCGTCATAAATATTCAAATTTTATGCAAATCAGCCCATGTGATCAATCGTCCCATATTCTGCGTTAGTCGGGGTTTAAGGACTACGTTTGGACGACTTTAAAGATGCACTGTGTAACTTTTCAGGTGGAGGGTCCATCATCTGCTTCTCTTCATGGAGATATTGCCTGGAATGTTCCACAGAATGGCATTATATTTATTTATCTCTACGTAGACATATCAGATCTGCGGAGAAGCGAGCCCACAGTAAGAATGCAAGCTTTAGTCCTGGTTTAGTTCTGCTTTAGTCCTGGCGTCCTGCTGTAGTCATGGGTTAGTTCTGCTTTAGTCCCAGCCTCCCGCTGTAGTCCTGGTTTAGTTCTCCCGCTGTAGTCCTGGTTTAGTTCTCCCGCTGTAGTCCTGGTTTAATTCTGCTTTAGTCTCGGCCTCCCGCTGTAGTGCTGGTTTAGTTCTGCTTTAGTCCCAGCGTCCTGCTGTAGTCCTGGTTTAGTTCTGCTTTAGTCCCAGCGTCCTGCTGTAGTCCTGGTTTAGTTCTGCTTTAGTCCCGGCCTCCTGCTGTAGTCCTGGTTTAGTTCTGCTTTAGTCTCGGCCTCCTGCTGTAGTCCTGGTTTAGTCCCGGCCTCCTGCTGTAGTCCTGGTTTAGTTCTGCTTTAGTCTTGGCCTCCTGCTGTAGTCCTGGTTTAGTTCTGCTTTAGTCTTGGCCTCCTCCTGTAGTCCTGGTTTTAGTTCTGCTTTAGTTCCAGCATCCTGCTGTAGTCCTGGTTTAGTTCTGCTTTAGTCCTGGCCTCCTGCTGTAGTCCTGGTTTAGTTCTGCTTTAGTCCCAGCCTCCTGCTGTAGTCCTGGTTTAGTTCTGCTTTAGTCCCGGCCTCCTGCTGTAGTCCTGGTTTAGTTCTGCTTTAGTCCTGGCCTCCTGCTGTAGTCCTGGTTTAGTTCTGCTTTAGTCCCGGCCTCCTGCTGTAGTCCTGGTTTAGTTCTGCTTTAGTCCCAGCCTCGTGCTGTAGTCCTGGTTTAGTTCTGCTACTTGCTACTGGAAGAGGACTTATTTGAGTATGATGGCGTCCCTGTCGTTTTGAGCCTGAGTATACGGATGAGGAGGTATTAGAAAGAATGAAGCGGAGACAGTTTGAGGAGCAGCGCTCCAGAGAACAGCGAGCGATGGCCCGTCTACGAAAAGACAGTACCTGGTGGTGTTTATGTGGACATTGTATGTCGATGGCAACAGAGGAAGAATGCCTTTGCTGTCTCGAGTGGGATTTGCGGCCAGGAGATGAACGTCTGGGTGAGGAAAACAGAAATCTGTGTCTGTCAACTCTGGAGGATTTGCCTGGTTTATACCTGACCATATCACAAGTGAGATATGGTCTTGAATATACCTTCGAAATATCTCGTACCAGAGGTGTGGTTTACGATTGCCAACTGCCGTTTATTGGGCGTTACGAATGTCTATCATTTGGCGTATACGTAGCCCATAGCCAATCATGTCAGTTGTCAGTTCAAGCTTCCGTTTGTCACCTACTACGCGTCACCGTCTTTCCACCCCTCCCCGCTCTCTGATTGGCTCCCAGAATCGGGACAGCTCGCTTGCCATAGTCGCCAGGCTGTCTTTTAGATCGGAACGAACGAAAGCAGCCTGGGATTTCCCAGGTTACTGGAGGATATTCATGCCATGATGAACTGTGGTGTAATAGAAACATTTTTTCTGGTTCTGAAGTTTAATTGGAGGAGCCAGCCAAAGCCTGCCGGACCACACGGGCAACTTTCAGTTGAGTAAGTAGCCAACACACAATTATTGTTTGTTTGCATTGAATTGGTTTGTTATAAGCCTATATAGTCATGATGACGTAATCTAATGAAACTATAGCTGGGTATCGGGTTTCAGGCCACTTTTGACCAAGCGAAACTGTACAGTGACACATTGAGCTTCTGTGATTTGAAAAGTGCTAAAGTTTGTGTTATTTGGTGACTGCAACCATATGCCCCGCGCACTCACGTTACGGATATCGCTAAACTACAAATTCTCCGGACATGCTCCAAATGACACCAAAGTGCTATGGGTGAGTTACTCACTTTGTTTTATTACCGAAATAAGTTTCAGATTGTAAAAAACGTTACTATTCCTTTAACATCTCAATGGAGGCACCCCAGCCGAAAAGTTCTATAGTGTACCTTTAACATCATGGGCAATAAACAAAAACACTATTCCATCATGTGATTGCCGATCTCTACTGAACTAAATGTAAAAGGAGCTGTTAACTTGAAAACTACCACTACATGACATCACAAGGTGGAACAGAGCGTTTTGAGCTTTGAAGATGTAGACAGACTAATAATAAAGTGTTACTCAAACATGTGAATGAAACAAAACACAACTCTGGGTCTGTTTTTGAGGAGGAAACAACATTATAACATGACTTAAAGCTCATAAAATTCCATTTTGTGAAATATCGGACCTTAAAACATCGAAAGTGAAAATTACACATAGTTCTTTTAAATTCTTTATTATCTTTGCAGGTACTTTTTGCCCTTAACGCGACTTGGAGAGGGCGAAACAGATCTCTATCGCTTTAATCCCACATTTGGCACCGACCTCTTCATAACTCATCCATTTTAATAGATTATGCAAATTAACGCACACGAAATCAACAAGATCGGTCGCTGTGGTGAGTCTAATTGCTGCTAGAAACACATTTTAGGGATGAGCCTCGTAATCTCCAAAACAATTAATTTCAAATTGGATCTCGGCCTAATACCGCGAAGATAATTCAGGATTTTTTTTGGCTAGACTTAAACTCTTCTTGTTGATTTATCTCGGCAAAGTAAACTCCGACAGTCTCACCTGAGTGGTGAAAGGAAGCCAGGCGAACGCCGCTAACCAAACAGTAATTACCAGGAGGAAGTCGGTCATTTTGGATCTGCCAGTTTCATGTTTTTGAATGAGATATTGAGAAATGGAGAAGCGGGAGGTTTTCATGTTCCATTTCACACGATTAAACCACGTGGCGGCGCTAATCCGTAAAACATGTGATTTGGCTGTCGACTGAAAGTTAATGAAAAGTTTCTGGGTCGTCATGGCGATCAGATCAGGAAGTACTTCCGTGGAAAGAGATGGGGCGATATGAGGCCATGGAAATAATGGAATAAACAAGATAAAAAGAATATACTACAGAAAAAGTTTTAAAAAAGTAAAAAAAAAGTAATACTACCACTACTACCACTACTACTACTACTACTAATACTAATAATACTAATACTAATATTAATACTACTACTACTACTAATAACAATAATACTACCACTACTACCACTACTACTACTACTACCACTACTACTACTACTAATAATAATATTAATACTAATACTGCTACTACTACTACTACTACTACTACTACTAATAATAATAATACTACCACTACTACCACTACTACTACCACTAATAATAATATTAATACTACTACTACTAATAATAATAATAATACTAATACCACTGCTACTACTACTACTATTAATACCACTACTACTACTACTAATAATACTACTACTACTACTACTACTACTACTACTACTACTACTACTACTACTACTACTAATAATAATAATACTATTTCTACTACTACTTCTACTATTACTACTACTAATAATAATACTAATACTAATACTTCTACTATTACTACTAATAATAATACTACCACTACTACTACTACCACTACTACTACTAATAATAATAATATTAATACTACCACTACTACTACTAATAATAATACTAATACTACTGCTACTACTACTACTAATAATACCACTACTACTACTACCACTACTACCACTACTACTACTACTAATAATAATAATACTAATACTAATAATACTAATATTAATACTACTACCACTACTACCACTACTACTACTAATAATAATATTAATACTACTACTACTACTAATAATAATAATACTAATACTACTGCTACTACTACTACTAATAATACCACTACTACTACTACCACTACTACTACTACTACTAATAATAATAATAATACCACTACTATTACTACTACTACTACTACTAATAATACCACTACTACTACTACCACTACTACTACTACTAATAATAATAAAACCACTACCACTACTACCACCACTACTACTACTACTACTAATAATAATATTACCACTACTATTACTACTACTACTACTACTACTAATACCACTACTACTACTACCACTACTACTACTAATAATAATAATAATACCACTACCACTACTACCACCACTACTACTACTACTACTACTACTACTACTACTACTACTACTACTACTAATAATAATAATAATAATAATAAAGTGGAATTGAATGTAGAGGAACCAACATTTAAATTAATCAATTTTTTTATTTATAATAATTGCTGTATTTGTACAATGATGTTCCTTTTCCATGACAACAGAACACTGTGTATCTGCAGATTCTCTCTGTTCCAGCCCCTGTGGTTCTGGTTCTGGTTCTGGTCTCCGTGGCACCTGCACGGCTCTGAGGCCTGTGTGCCACGGGATAAAATGTCCCTCCTGAAACAGAGCCAAAGCACAACGGGGCCCAGAGGCTTCCTGTGCTGAGACAGTGAGACGGTGATCACAAAGGACCCAAACACTCGACTCTTTTCCAGGGGAAATCTACACACCAAAACACAACTGAATTAGAAGACAGGGTGGGATTAAATAAGTTTTCTTCTTCCCACTCCTTTTTGGGCAAATGTTTTGTTTTCTGTTTTTTTAACATTGTTATTTCTGTTATTGCACTTTTGCACTTTTTGTAAATTGCTTACTTGCTTAAAATAAAAAAATAAAAATAATAAATAATAAAAAAATATATATACTGGCAATTATTTTAAATCACAATGGATTTATTTCAAATTGTATACTGTCCAGATGAGCCTCTATATTTTATGTAAGAAAGAAGAAAGGTCCAAACATGTTGGCAAATTTATGGTTTAATCATTATAATTTTCTATATTTCAAAGAATACTAAAATCAACTGAAATCTATTGAAATGACATTGCCAACCGACTAACAAAGCAATTAACAAAAGTCATTAAATGCATAAGAAATAAGTATAAATTAAGATTAAAACACAAAAAAACTAAAAATCAGCCTTATTCCAAAACTCTGCTAGAAAAGTTCATATTTTTAGTTTGTAATACAGAATACTTAAAGCTGCACTGTGTAACTTTTTATTTGAGGGTCTGTCATCTAGTTGTTTCTATGGATACGCCATTGCTCTGCCTGGAATGTTCCACAGTGTGACTTTAAACAGCTCTACTTTACATTTATTCAATTACAAATACAGTGGATTGTGTAACTTTTCTGGTGGAAGTTTCGTCAAAATCCTTTTCTTCATGGAGATGTGATTGCTTTGTCTGGAATGTTCCACAGTATGGCTTTAAACCTTTCTATCTCCATGGAGACCAAACCAGACCGAGTTACAGGTCAGATCTGTGGAGAGTAAGTCAGAATGTATGTTTTTCTAGATATTTTTGAGCTATAAAACCACTTGTAATTGAATAAATGTAATGTAGAGCTGTTTAAAGTCACACTGTGGAACATTCCAGGCAGAGCAAGACAAGCAGATGGTGGACCCTTCACCAGAAAAGTTACACAGTGCAGCATTAAAATTATCTGGCCAACAGACTCGCAAAGAAACCAGTAATAAATACACAATACTGTACATAAATTTAAATATTCTTAACACATTGGCGACCTTTAATTCCCCCTTTACTCTGTCCTCCCGGTAGTTTTTATTACTACTTTATTACTTTAATTATATGAATTTTAATCAAAGGAAAAAGCATAAATCTTTGGGACTGTAAACCTTTCAATTAACCAGGAGGACGTTAGAAGATTCAAGGAGACAGAAGGCAGGAGGAGGTGGTGGACATTGAGGGACAAAACCAAAATACCAGAATGTATTTACAAAGATCACTACTACTGAAGCTTAAAGCAGCACTGCGTAACCTTTCTGGTGGAGGTTATCTGCTTGTCTATATCAACGATTCTCATCAAACAACTCTGAACTGATGCAGACGGGCAAATAATCGGAACTTTAAGATAATATTTTTGCACATTTAAAAAAGAAGCCACTATTTTGGTAAAACATAAAGATGCATTTTTGTTTGGCAGGACTCCCAGTCGTCTATCGTGGTCTGAGGCAATAGTTGAACTTGTGAAGAATCCGTCAGTCATTCCGGTAGAATCCAAGGCAAAAGGAGAAATTCAATTTGTCAACTGGACAAAGTTTATTTGGTCGAATACGTTTTGCAGCTCATCCAAACTACTTCTTCAGTTCTGTCCAATAAAACCCTCACCATGGTTTTTGGGCATTTTTGTTGTTTTCAAATAATTTCCCTTGGGGATCAGTAAAGTTTGTCTGAGGCTCCATTTATATGATGACGGTCTGAACAGAAGACACAAAAGTGGCGTCGCGTCTTCACTTTTTATTCCACGTTTAGACGAGCGTTTTCGGGAGGAAATTTGCGTGCATACGGTGACGCAAGTGTACTGAAGAAGCAGCTTGGATGAGCTGTGAAACGTATTCAACCAAATAAACTTTGTCCAGTTGACAAATTGAATTTCTCCTTTTGCAATAGTTGAACTTCTTCATCTGACCACACGAAATTGTTTTTTCTACCGGTCACCATGTTTTGTTTTGCTTTTCGCGGCGCAGATGAGAAGAAGGAAGATTCTACGCATGTGTGGACATAGTGATAATGTATCACAGCACCACCTGGCATGCATACCCAATACAATTCCACACACTTTTGCCTCACCGTATGCACGCAGATTTCCTCCCAAAAACGCTTGTCTAAACGCGGAATAAAAAGTGAAGATGCGACGCCACTTTTGCGTCTTCAGTTCAGACCGTCGTCATATAAACGGAGCCTCAGAACTTAAATTCTTGGCCATAACACTGTAATCTGAAGTGCTGACACACAAAAACAGCCTTCCTCTCTCTTCTCTCCTTTTTGTTTCCTCCTCTCTTCTATCTGTACATCTCTCTTCTCTTTCTATTCACTACCATCCCTCTCTCCAACTTTCTCTTTTCCTCTCTCCTCTCTCCATCCATGTCTCTCTTCTCTCTCCTTTCATCTTTCCTATTTCTTTCCCTCTTTCCTCTAACCATCAATGTGTCTTTCCCCTCTTTTTCACTCACTGCGCTCCCTCTTGCTTTCCTCTCTTTCTCCTCTTTAACTTTCCCTCCCTCCCTCCCTCCCTCATCCCTCCGTCCTGCCTTGTCGCTGCCTCAGCAGAACTCCGGCCCTGTGACAGCTGCAGTGTTTATCACATCATCATCACTCCATTTTTCAGCCTCGTAAAACAAGCTGCACACGGAGAACACTTTTCCGACTCTGCTTCAGATCTACAGTTAAATAACACAACACTTCACAAACTAAATAGGGCGCATTTCAAGGACTTTTCCAAACCTTGAAACAAAAAGAGGATTCCAAAACACTCATTTCAGAGTTCTACACATCAACCTTTTCTGGTGGAAGGTGGAACGCATTTTTTTAAAGTCTGGAATGTTCCACAGTATGGCGTTAAACCTTTCCATCTCCATGGAAACCAAACCAGACCAAGTTACAGGTCAGATCTGAGGAGAGGCGACCCCGCTCACAGTCAGAATGTCTGTTTTTCTAGGTATTTTTGAGCTATAAAACCACGTGTAACTGAATAAATGTAAAGTAGAGCTGTTTAAAGTCATACTGTGGAATATTCCAGACAGAGCAACGGCGTATCCATAGAAACAAGCAGGTGACGGACCCCCAACCAAAAATAAGTTACATAGTGCACGTTATTATTTATTATATAATTATGATTATATAATTATTTTTGGCACACATTTTTGCAATTTATCCAAATATAGTGAATTTTTACACTTACAATTTCACAAAACCCAAATCTTCCCTTAGATTTCCCTTGTGGATCAATAAATTTTGTCTAAGTCCATTCCAGCGTCTGTTGAATTCCAACACAAGCACAAAGCTGAGCTACTTCAGTTCTTATTATATTATATCCTTATTATAGTACTAAACTGGGCTAAAAGCTCAAAATAAATTTATGGAAAAAAGGAGTAAACTTCCCTTTAAACCAGGACTGAACCAGGACTAAACCAGGACTGAACCAGGACTAAACCAAAACTGAACCGGGAATAAACCGGGACTAAACCAAGACTGAAGCAGGACTAAACCAGAACTAAACCAGGGCTGAACCAGGACTAAATCAGAACTGAACCAGGACTAAACCAGGGCGAAACCAGGACTAAATCAGAACTGAACAAGGACTAAACAAGGACTGAACCAGGACTAAACCGGGACTAAACCGGGACTAAACCAAGACTGAAGCAGGACTGAACCAGGACTAAACCAGGACTGAACCAGGACTAAACCAAAACTGAACCGGGACTAAACCGGGACTAAACCGGGACTAAACCAAGACTGAAGCAGGACTAAACCAGGGCTGAACCAGGACTAAACCAAAACTGAACCGGGAGTAAACTGGGACTAAACCAAGACTGAAGCAGGACTAAACCAGAACTAAACCAGGGCTGAACCAGGACTAAATCAGAACTGAACCAGGACTAAACCAGGGCGAAACCAGGACTAAATCAGAACTGAACCAGGACTAAACAAGGACTGAACCAGGACTAAACCAAAACTGAACTGGGACTAAACCGGGACTAAACCAGGACTGAACCAGGACTAAACCAGGGCTAAACCAGGACTAAACCAGGACTAAACCAGGGCTAAACCAGGAATAAACCAGGACTAAACATGGATTAAAAAAAGGACTAAATCAGGATAATATCAGGACTAAACTAAAGACTAAAAATGGGACAAAATTAGGACTTAACCAGGACCAAATCACGACTAAACAAACACTAAAAACAGGACTAAACTAGTACTATACCAGGACTACATCAAGACTAAAAACAGGACTAAACCAGGACTTAACCAGGATTAAACATGGATTAAACATGGATTAAACAAGGCTAAACCAGGTCTAAACGAGGAGTGGAATAAAGTCACACAAGAACAATGTGAAAGACTTGTGGAGAGCATGCCGACGCATGAAAGCTGTGATTAAAAATAAGGGTTATTGCACCAAATATTGATTTGTGAACTCTTCTTAAGTGTAAACATTAGTATTATGTTGTTTTAAAATGAATTTGATCTTGTTTCTTTGCATTGTTTGAGGTCTGAAAACATGGATCTTTTTTGTTATTTTGACCATTTGTCATTTTCTGCAAATAAATGTGTCCAACCGCAGGAAAACCAATACCAAGTCGTCACGGAGGCGTTTTGAGTTATTCACAGATTCTGAAAGTACATGTTCTAAGCTTTCCAATGATGTCTTAAATGTGAAAATCTGACAATATTTAAAAAAGTAATCTCTATTTGAAAGCCACCATAGCAGATCCCAGAAATTCCAGAAACAGCCTCTCAAAGTTTGGTCTCTTCAGCCTTCCTTGCCTAACAAGCATTTTTGAAATTAAAAATGTATGTTTTTAACATCACTAATGCTGTTATCTGAAACATGGAGAGACTTCATCATGATCTCAACTAGCACATTATACAAAAAAACGAAAATCACAAATTTTGAAAAAAAAAAAAAAACCCACAAAAAACGCATTTTCTGAGAATCTGTAATGCCGACATGCGCCCTCAGCTTCCGTGGTGGGAAACAAATGCCCTAAACGATAATATTTTTATTTGGAATTTGGGGGAAATGTTGTCAGTAGTTCATAGATTCAAACAAAAATGTTCCTTTTGGTCCTGGTTTAGTCCTAGTTTAGTTTAAGTTTAGTCCTGGTTTGGTCCTGGTTTAGTCCTAGTTTAGTTTTAGTTTTGTCCTGGTTTGGTCCTGGTTTAGGTCTGGTCTAGTCCTCATTAAGATGGTTTAGTCCTGGTTTAGATCTGGTTTAGATCTGGTTTAGTCTTGGTTTAGATCTTTTCCATATATAAAATTACATACATATATTTGGGATAGTACATTTTTAGCAGTAGTAATAGTAGTAGAAGCAGTAGTAGTAGTAGTAGTAGTAGTAGTAATAGTAGCAGTAGTAGTAGCAGTAGTAGTATTAGTATTAGTATAAATTATTATAAAAACATGAATGTGCAATAAGAAATAAATCCAAAACGATCTAAATCTTGTCAGAAGCTGTAACCTCCCAGTTCAAATTTAAAGTATAGAATGTTCCTTGAAAATTGTTCCTTTTGCCCAAGCACAAACCTATAAGTAATAAAATCAGAAAAACTGATCATTTTGCAGTGGTCTCTTATTTTTTTCCAGAGCTGTATAACTGATTCTCTTACATTCATTAAACATTTGTTGAAACTCCATCCGTA
>JAVJIX010000258.1:140000-262500 GCA_036785185.1 Paratrypauchen microcephalus
CTCTGGTTTAGTCCTGGTTTAGCTCTGGTCTAGTCCTTGTTACAATGGTTTAGTCTTAGTTTAGTCCTTTAGTCCTGGTTTTATATTTATTTTTATTCATATTTCATCTTATTTCACAGAAGAAATTATTGTTTTTTTGAGCAACAGAAACACCTGTAATGAATAAATCCTCGATAGGAATGTTTAAAGTCCTACCACGGAACATCCCTGAACATTTCCATGGAGAAGTCAGTATAAAAGTTACACACTGCACTTATGTAAAACTATGAATAATATAAATATTGATCACAAGTACTTTCCCACCAAATCAAGTAATAATTATAAAAACATGAACGCCTGTCACATGCACTTTAAACCAGATTTTCATTTTTTATCTTTTTTCCTGTACATGTAAAACTCCTAACCCCTTTTCGTGTATTTCCAGCCCGTTGTGTTATTGATCGTGGTGTAGAAATCAGTTTTGTAATTAGCTGCAGATTAGCCCGAGCTGGAGCAGAGGCCTGTCCCTGATTTATCACCGGAGTAATTCCCCCCGATGGAACAGAAATTACAATGAACTCAATTAGGCCACCAGGTTTATAAAGTCTGCAGCTCCTTCGCCGTATCAGGAGAAACTAATCGCCCCGTGTGGTTTAATTGTGTTAAAATGTAAATAAAGGTTATCCATTTTAATAAGACTGGGATTTTAATATTATTCTGGTGCTGAATGGGGGTTTAGACCAGTTTAAAACCTGGTTTAGTTCTTGTTGAGGTCTTGATTGAGGGTAATAATAGGTGGTTCTTGATAGAAACATAAAGTATGGTTTAGACCTGCTGGTTTGAATCCTGGTTTAATCCTGATTTAGTCCTGTTTTCATCCTGGTTTAGTCCTGGTTTGGTCCTGGTTTAGTCCTGTTTTGGTCCTGGTGTAGTCCTTGTTTAGTCCTGATTTAGATCTGTTTAATCCAGGTTTAGGTCTGGTCTAGTCCTAATTAAGATGGTTTAGTCCTGGTTTAGATCTAGTTTAGTCCAGGTTTAGTGTGGGTTTAATACTGCTTTAGACCTGGTTTAGTCCAGGTTAGGTCTGGTCTAGTCCTCATTAAGATGGTTTAGTACTGCTTTAGATCTGGTTTAGATCTAGTTTAGTCCATGTTTAGTGTGGGTTTAGTCCTGGTTTAGATCTGGTTTAGTCCTGGTTTGGTCCTGGTTTAGTCCTGGTTTAGTTTTAGTTTAATCCTGGTTTAGTCCTGATTTAGTACTGGTTTAGTCTAGGTTTAGTCCTCATTAAGATGGTTTAGTATTGCTTTAGATCTGGTTTAGATCTAGTTTAGTCCAGGTTTAGTGTGGGTTTAGTCCTGGTTTAGATATGGTTTAGTCCTAGTTTGGTCCTGGTTTAGTTTTAGTTTAGTCCTGATTTAGTCCTGATTTAGTACTGGTTTAGATCTGGTTTAGTCTAGGTTTAGGTCTGGTCTAGTCGTCATTAAGATGGTTTAGTCCTGGTTTAGTCTTGGTTTAGTACTGCTTTAGACCTGGTTTAGTCCAGGTTTAGGTCTGGTCTAGTCCTAATTAAGATGGTTTAGTACTGCTTTAGATCTGGTTTAGATCTAGTTTAGTCCATGTTTAGTGTGGGTTTAGTCCTGGTTTAGATCTGGTTTAGTCCTGGTTTGGTCCTGGTTTAGTCCTGGTTTAGTTTTAGTTTAATCCTGGTTTAGTCCTGATTTAGTACTGGTTTAGTCTAGGTTTAGTCCTCATTAAGATGGTTTAGTATTGCTTTAGATCTGGTTTAGATCTAGTTTAGTCCAGGTTTAGTGTGGGTTTAGTCCTGGTTTAGATATGGTTTAGTCCTAGTTTGGTCCTGGTTTAGTTTTAGTTTAGTCCTGGTTTAGTCCTGATTGAGTACTGGTTTAGATCTGGTTTAGTCTAGGTTTAGGTCTGGTCTAGTCGTCATTAAGATGGTTTAGTCCTGGTTTAGATCTGGTTTAGTCCTGGTTTAGTCTTGGTTTAGTACTGCTTTAGACCTGGTTTAGTCCAGGTTTAGGTCTGGTCTAGTCCTAATTAAGATGGTTTAATCCGGGTTTAGATCTGGTTTAGTCCAGGTTTAGTGTGGGTTTAGTCCTGGTTTAAATCTGGTTTATTCCTGGTTTAGTCCTGGTTTGGTCCTGGTTTAGTCCTGGTTTAGTTTTAGTTTAGTTCTGATTTAGTACTGGTTTAGATCTGGTTTAGTCTAGGTTTAGGTCTGGTCTAGTCCTCATTAAGATGGTTTAGTCCTGGTTTAGATCTGGTTTAGATCTAGTTTAGTCCAGGTTTAGTGTGGGTTTAGTCCTGGTTTAGATCTGGTTTAGTTTAGTTTAGTCCTGGTTTAGTACTGCTTTAGACCTGGTTTAGTCCAGGTTTAGGTCTGCTCCAGTCCTAATTTAAATGGTTTAATCCTTGTTTAGATCTGGTTTAGATCTGGTTTAGTCCTGGTTTAGATCTGGTTTAGTCCTGGTTTAGTTTAATTTAGTCCTGGTTTAGTACTGCTTTAGACCTGGTTTAGTCCAGGTTTAGGTCTGCTCCAGTCCTAATTTAAATGGTTTAATCCTTGTTTAGATCTGGTTTAGATCTGGTTTAGTCCTGGTTTAGATGTGGTTTAGTCCTGGTTTAGTTTAATTTAGTCCTGGTTTAGTACTGCTTTAGACCTGGTTTAGTCCAGGTTTAGGTCTGCTCCAGTCCTAATTAAGATGGTTTAATCCTTGTTTAGATCTGGTTTAGATCTGATTTAATCCTGGTTTAGTCCTCTTTAATCCTGGTTTAATCCTGGTTTGGTCCTGGTTTAGTCCTGGTTTAGTCCTTTAGTCTGTTCTGTTTTTGAATCTTTATTTTCATCCATATTTGTCTTATTTCAGCCCCAGATCTGTCCTATTTTCCCTCCACCTCCCCTCGGTCTGGACTCACTTTCTTTATGAAGACGGATCCTGCGTTTTGTGATTTACAACAGTGTGAAATCCCTCCTCCAAACGGACATAACAAAACGTGCGGCTTAAATGGAGAAAATCTGCTTTATTGATTCATTTCACAGAGCTCTACTGTTACTCTCAATTATACGGGATACGAAGAGTGTGTTTTTCATCACAAAATCGATCCTGCACAGGACTTTTGGAGCATTATACACGCCGCACTGTAAGCCGCGCTCGGGATAAAGCTTAATTAGTTTTTTTCTAAGGTTTCGTTTGGGAATCTGGGAATGACGGTCGCAAAGGTGTGGTTTGTATTGGATTTTAAAGCTACAGTGAAATAGAGATACTAGAGAGGGAAATATAACACAATACTTTTATTGTGAAAAGGAAATGGTTTTGGAAGGTATGTAAAATTAGAATTCTGTAAATCACTAATTAAATAAAATAAAAGATGCAAAGAAGTGAATTTTAGTTTTATCCAAATAATTCAGCACATAAAATTAAAACAAATAACACATTTCATTATATTGCCACATAAAAAAAAATAAAAATAAAATATATATATATATATATATATATAAATTAATTAATTAAAATTTGAAAAAACATGAAAACAAAATTAATTAAAAGGTAAATTTCCAATAAATAAATAAAAATAATCAATCAATCAATAAAAATAACACATTTCATTATATTGCTCAAGCTAATGCCACATAAAAAAAAAAAATGTTGTTTGAAAAAAATCTACTCTAAAAACTATTTTTGGCCCCAGAAAAGTTACACAATGAACCTTTAACTTATGTAAAACTATGATAAATACTGACCACAGGTATTATCCCACCAAATCAAGTCATAATTAGAAAAATGGGAAAATAAAATAAATTAAAAGGTTAAAAAAATAATAATAACATTATAAATAATAATAAATAAATAAAAATAACAATTATAAAAATAAATTTTGAATAATAATAATAATAATAATAATATACATAAAAATAACACATTTCATTATATTGCTCAAGCTTTTTTTAATGTTGTTGGAGAAAATCTACTCTAAAAACTATTTTTGGCACCAGAAAAGTTACACAATGAACCTTTAACTTATGTAAAAATATGATAAATACTGATCGCAGGTATTATCCAACCAAATCAAGTCAGAAAAACACGAAAACAAAATTAAATACAAAAAAATAAAATAAAATAATAATAATAATAATAAATAAAAATAACACATTTAATTACATTGCCCAAGCTAATGCCACGTAAAAAAAAAAAATCAACTCTAAAAACAAATTTTGAGTTTTATTTTAACTTATGAAGCTTAATTAAACTAAACTAGTAAATTAATCTCAAACAGTTAAACCAAATCAAAAATCATAAATTATATCTTAAGTTAAACATTTTTCCAGTGTTCTGTGTTTCGACTATAAGTATAAAAACTATAATGAAAGTACCAGTTTGCATTAGAGTGAATGGACTATTCTGAACCACATCTGAACCTCACTTTCAGTCTCACTTTTATTCTTCAGGTGCTGCTCAGAAACTGGGTCAAACACACTTTTAGTCCCCGATCACTCCTCCTCAAATCTAGGTCTGTCTTATAACAAGAAGACTGTAAAATGTAACACCGAGCATAAGGAGACTGTGGAGCAAGGATTCTTAAAACGTTCTGCATTAAAAGTAGGTCATTACTTTAAACATTTTTATTTTATTTTATTAGAAAAATCTACTGAAAACTGGTATAACTGTGTACACTTTTGTATTACCCATAACCATTGTCATTAAAAAGGTGATTCCTCATTTATTTTATGCATTCAGAGCATCCTAATTATTCACCACAATGAGTTTATAAGAGCTTTTCACAACTTCTAGAGGCCAGAGCGGAGTTTTGCCGTCACAGTAATGCTACCAACAACTAGCATGCTAAAGTGCACTTCCTGATTATTGGACAAATCTGATGCAGGGGCTTTAAATGTGTGAAGGAGAGGTTCCACAGACCTCCCTGCTGTTGTCAGGCTGTATGAACACTCCAGACCCTGTACATGAGTCATCCTCCTGTACTAACCATGTGTGATACTGAAACATGGGAATAATCCACTGAAACATGTGAATCATCCACTGAAACATGTGAATCACCTCTGGAGCTCTTTATTCAATTTGTCAACTGGACAAAAGTTTATTTCAGTGTAGTGAAGACTGCAGTGAGTGTTATACTGGAGTAACAAAACAGCCACTTCACAAGAGGATGTACCAACACAGACGGGCGTGCCAGAGTGGACCTCAGTCTGCTGTACATCTCCACCTAAAAGGACCTCCGTCTGCCGTACATCTCCACCTAAAAGGACCTCAGTTTGCCGTACATCTCCACCTAAAAGGACCTCCATCTGCCGTACATCTCCACCTAAAAGGACCTCAGTCTGCCGTACATCTCCACCTAAAAGGACCTCAGTCTGCCGTACATCTCCACCTAAAAGGACCTCAGTCTGCCGTACATCTCCACCTAAAAGGACCTCCATCTGCCGTACATCTCCACCTAAAAGGACCTCCATCTGCCGTACATCTCCACCTAAAAGGACCTCAGTCTGCCGTACATCTCCACCTAAAAGGACCTCAGTCTGCCGTACATCTCCACCTAAAAGGACCTCAGTCTGCCGTACATCTCTACCTAAAAGGACCTCAGACTGCCGTACATCTCCACCTAAAAGGACCTCAGTCTGCCGTACATCTCCACCTAAAAGGACCTCAGTCTGCCGTACATCTCCACCTAAAAGCCACGGGCCACTCCTTTGAGGACAGTGAGGTACAGATCTTGATCAGAGAAAAGAAGAAGAAGCAACTTTATTGATCTCACACTGGAAAAATTCTTCTCTGCATTTAACCCATCCTGTTATTAGGAGCAGTGGGCAGCACATTACTGTGCCCGGGGACCATCTCCATGATCTTCTTGCTTCGGCTTGGTCAGGACCTAAGCTGGAGGATTTTACCTGGTGCATGTTTTGAGTTGATGGGGGAAACCGGAGTGCATGCAAACTCCACACAGAAAGGCTTGGGCAACCCGGGGATCGAACCGAGAGCATGCATGCAAACTCCACACAGAACACACATAGAAAGGCCTGAGCGACCCGGGGATAGGCCCACCTAACTAACACAAACTGTAAACAAGTAGGTGTGATAGATTCAGAGTCATTTCATTGTAGTTAGCGCCCCCTTCAGGCAGATATAGACAGTGTCCACCAGCATCTGACCAGAATTGAAGAAGCAGCTTGGATGAGCTGCGAAACGTATTCAACCAAATAAACTTTTGTCCAGTTGACAAATTGAATTTCTCCTTTTGCCATGGATTCTACCTGGACGACCGAGGGATTCTACACATATCTATTGTAAATAATCTCATCAATCGAATATGGCAAACTCTGTACAGACTCAAAAACACAAGTCAAAGACACGTGCATTAGCAAATCAGAATGATAGCGAAAATAAATACAATAAGATTTAAATTGCATATTTGTATTTATCTGGTTGAAATAGCAGTAAATGACGAGTCGACTAATCCAAAAGTAATCCTTGACTTGTCGATTACTAATGTAATTGTTGAAATGCTGATAAAATGCATCGTAAAACCCTGTGTACCTGTTCTGGTTTGACGTGCTCAGATGTGGGGAACACTTCTGGATACTGTGGTCTCTCAAACACTCGGTCCAGAGCCTCGAGCTGCTGCTGTGTGAAGGCGTCCGCTCTCAGGTGTTTCCTCAAAGTCTCCACATTGCCGGGGGAGTGAGTAGAGCCGTCTGAGTCTGAAAGAGACAAGAGAGGAGGGTCTAAGTCTAAATGTTTTAATGTGTAAAAGAGGTGCTTCCTTCCTGCTGGGGGAGCGAGGGCCTGAGGCGTCATAATTATTTACCTTCCATAAAGTTTGAAATGAAAAACTCAGTATATGCATCATGTAGACATTGTTTAAACAACAAAAAATAAGACAACGACCACATGGAGAAGCAGCTGCATCTGCATAATCTGGTGGTATAATGGAGAATATAATTGTTTATGGTCTCGTTACTACTGAACAGTTACAGTAATGATGCAGTGTATTCTCGCTGCTAAAGGAATTCTCATAAGGTCTGTGCATTCACAATTGCATGAATAAAGTCTCTGTTTAGCTCATTCAACTCATGGACTGAACCAGGGACATGACAGAGCCCAGACAAAGGTAAATTAACCTGACGACGCTGGGCTTTATGAATGCGTGGTGTTAATGGTGGACAGCCAACACTTGGATATGCAAACACATACTGTAAAGTCATTTTCCGCCAAGTTAGCACTAAAACATTTAGAGTAAAAGCTGAAAATGACCAACCAAATATTAGGAAAGCCCCTTCCCCCTTACTCCCTATCCCCTCTCCTGTAGCTCCTGCTCTAACCACAGCTCCTGCTCTTTGTATTCAGCTCATGCTTCTTACGGTCTGTTCCTGTCTGTCCTTATGTCCTGCCCCTGTCTGTCCTTATAGTCTACTTCTGTCTGTCCTTAAAGGAATATTAATGTTTTTACAATCTGAACCCTATTTCGGTAATAAAACAACATGATTTACTCACCCATAGCACTTTTGGAGCATTTCCGGAGATTTTGTAGTTTAGTGATATCCGGGTAACGTGAGTGCTCGGGGCACCAAATAACACAAACTTTAGCACTTTTCAAATCACAGAAGCTCAATGTGTCAGTCTACAGTTTCGCTTGAGTCAAAAGCGGCCTGTAATCCGATATCCAGCCATAGTTTCATTAGATGATGTAATGTAGGACAGCGCGCATGCGCGCATTCACAGCTGATTTGCAGATAAGAAGACGCTCTGTTGCGAGCGACACATGGCAGAAGATTCGGACTTCGAGACTGAAGAGGACTTATTTGAGTATGATGGCTGTCCCTATCGTTTTGAGTATACGGATGAGGAGGTATTAGAAAGAATGAAGCGGAGACAGTTTGAGGAGCACCAGAGAACAGCCATCAGTATCACATTACTTCTCAAAATCGTGCGCTGAATCCGCTGGCCTTCTTTCTTTTCCTTTGCTGGTAAAAAATCGTCCAACTGAAGTGGGTACTGCAAACACAATGGTCCAAACGTCTTACAGCTTTGCCTTTCATGTTTGGGTCCATTCTCAAAGCAACGAGCCACAGCTTCAATAACTCCGGATTGTGATGAGTAATCCTGTGAAAACTCAAATTCGTCCAAGCTGTCATTTTGTTTTCACAACTGGGATAAATGCATGTCCGCACCATTTCGGGTTTTCTCAAGCGGAGATGTTTTATTCTTATTATTCCTTAGCTTCTTTATGACTGTAACCGAGAGCTGAGAGCGAAATCATCTGTGACTGCGCGCATGCGCACTGTCCTCGTCATCTACTCGAAACTATGGCTGGATATCGGATTACAGGCCGCTTTTGACTCAAGCGAAACTGTAGACTGACACATTGAGCTTCTGTGATTTGAAAAGTGCTAAAGTTTGTGTTATTTGGTGACCGTAACAGCATGCCCCGAGCACTCACGTTACGGATATCGCTAAACTATAAAATCTCCGGAAATGCTTCAAATGACACCAAAGTACAATGGGTGAGTACATGATGTTGTTTTATTAGCGAAATAAGGTTCAGATTGTAAAAACGTTAATATTCCGTTAAGGTCTGCTCTTGTCTGTCCTTATGTCCTACTCCTGTCTGTCCTTATGTCCTACTCCTGTCTGTCCTTATGTTCTACTCCTGTCTGTCCTTATGTCCTACTCCTGTCTGTCCTTATGTTCTACTCCTGTCTGTCCTTATGTCCTACTCCTGTCTGTCCTTATAGCCTACTCCTGTCTGTCCTT
Source organism: Paratrypauchen microcephalus (assembly GCA_036785185.1). NCBI lineage: Eukaryota > Metazoa > Chordata > Actinopteri > Gobiiformes > Gobiidae > Paratrypauchen > Paratrypauchen microcephalus. The sequence continues at coordinate 148,763 of JAVJIX010000258.1, forward strand.
ATGTTCTACTCCTGTCTGTCCTTATGTCCTACTCCTGTCTGTCCTTATGTTCTACTCCTGTCTGTCCTTATAGCCTACTCCTGTCTATCCTTATGTCCTACTCCTGTCTGTCCTTATGTCCTACTCTTGTCTGTCCTTATAGCCTACTCCTGTCTATCCTTATGTCCTACTCCTGTCTGTCCTTATGTCCTACTCCTGTATGTCCTTATGTCCTACTCTTGTCTGTCCTTAAGATCTGCCCCCGTCTGTCCTTATGGTCTCTGTTGTCTGTTCTTATGGCCTGCTCCTGTCGGTCTCCACAGGGGTCTCTCCTTTAGACCAAATGTCCCCTGGCGAAACATTACCCTGTCATCATGATCCTGGCGCTGTGCGGAGCTGATGGATCGAGATCGCCTGCAAATCTACACAAGCACTGCTCTATTGTAATGGAAGAGACAGTGTGGGGCTATCGCCTCTAACACCAACTGAGACAAAAAGGAAGAAAGGGACACAGGAGCACATGTATATATACCTGTAAGCGAATATATATGCACAAAATAACTATGTTTAATGCCATACTGTGGAACATTTCAAGCAAAACAACAAGAGCTGCTCGATTGTAACGTAACGGACAGTGTGGGATTATAGTTTTTAACACTAACTGAGAGAAAAAGGAAGAAAAAAGGGGAAGCAGGAGCATGTGTAGAATAAACCTGTACTATAAGTGTAAAATATGTACTGTATATGCAAAATAACTACATTTAATGCTGTACTGTGGAACATTTCTAGCAAAATAATCAGTGCTACTCTATTGTAATGGAAGTAGCAGGAGCAGTGCGGGGCTATAGTCTCACCAACACCAACTCAGCCAAAAAGTAAAAGGGAAAAAAAACAAAAGAGAGACGCAGGAACATGTGTAGAATATGCAAAATAATGCCAAATTGTGGAACATTTCAAGCAAAACAAGCGCTGCTCTATTGTAATGTAAGGGACAGTGTGGGGTTATAGTTTTTAACACTAACTGAGAAAAAAAGGGGAAAAAAGGGAAGCAGGAGCATGTGTACAATATATAATTGCAAACTAATGCCATACTGTGGAACATTCCAAGCAAACCAATAAGATTTTCCATGTCGAGGTTGTGTAGCCGGTTCCCGACCTTCCACTAGAAAAGTTGCATATTGCACATGTGTCATTATAAATTTAAACATTATCCATTATTTCATATTCCTGGTGTACATTTTAAAATAAGTCTGACATTTTAGTGCCAAACTGTGGAACATTCCAAGCATCTCCATGTAGACGAGCAGGATGCCGACCCTCTACCAGAAAAGTTACATAAAATCTATTTTGGTGAAATAACATACTGTATTTATATAGGATAATTATTTCATATTTTGAGTAAACATTTAGCAATTATTTTGTACAGAAGTGAAATGTTCCAGTTGTGCTGTTGTCATGATACTAAAATTTTAGCCCATAAGATAATATAAGATAATATAAGATAAGATCAGACTTTATTGATCTCACACAGGAGAAATTCACTTGTCACATTAGCTCCAGGCAGTTTAGTGCAAAAGAAAGTATGAACAGAAAGTGCATAATAATAAAAATAAGTAAAAAGAGAGTATAGAAAATATTGCAGGTTTGGATTATACAGTGGATGAAGTGGGGATGAAGGATCTGTGGTAGCGCTCCTTCTCGCATTGGGGGTGCCTCAGTCGGCTGCTGAAGGAGACCAATTTTTCCTGAAAGGAAAATTATGTGGGATATACCACAGACCATTATCGTCCATGACCATGACAATGTTATTGTGACAAATTAGTCACATCAGGTTTTTCATTCTTATTTTAAGGCTAAAAGCCCAATGTGACATACAGTATATGTTACATCGATATTTCCGTAACTAGTTTGATATTACTTTCTTCAACAAATATGGTCAGACCAGGTTGAATGTGATATAAAACGTGTTTATCAAAGCACTGGAACTGTTGAATATGTTTTAAATGACCAGTAATATCAAAAAACTGTTTTTTGAAATTAGCTGCTTCCATGAAATTAGCACACAGGATATAGCAGCATTTTGGAGAGCCCACTTCCTGTGAGAGTCACATGACACATGTCACATGGTAAGAGTCACATGACTGTCACATGGTTAGAGTCACATGACTGTCACATGGTCATGAGATGAGTTCAGGTCAGACATAAAAGCCATGTCTCAATTCTCAGTGTGCACAGTTCGTAGTCTGGTTTTAAAGATCCCATGACATGGTACTTCTTGATGCTTTTATATGGCGCCTTAATGGTTCCTTAATACTGTAAATGAATCCTTCTTCAAAATCAAGACTCAGTGCATGAAAAAGACCCATGAACACAGTCATAAATATCTCTCTGAAACACTTTATTCTGGGTGTTGTTGCTTGAATGCAAATGAGGCGGACAGAGATAGGCCAGTGCAGCGGGTGGGGTGTGGCTCTTTCCTCTTTAGCGGTGCGCTGTCACCTACTTCCGCATTTATGCGTGGAGGAAGATATGAGACGATTTCCATTGAAAAATAAACACATTTCCACAGAAAATAAAATTAAACCACTGCTGTTTCAGAGGTTCGGAGGCTCGGATAAAGGACATCCGAGCCTGGAAACACACTCAAGTGCCTCCAGGCAAATAAAAAAACGCATCTCGCATTGCGTAGCTCGTTCGCGGTCCAAACTCTGGCCGTAACGGTGGGTAGAAACACAGACGGGGGGTGGAACTGCATTTGCATTTTTCCTTGAGTGTGACGTCAGAAACTTCCCTTGTTCAGAATTGCCCGTTTGGGCTGTCTTTTTTTCAAACGCAGAAAAGGATTGTAAATGCTCAGTTTACACATTTCGCAACTTTTAGCCATGGGGGGGCCCTAAACAGGGTAGGGGAGCTCACATTAACATTCAAAAACCTCAGAAAGTGAAGATTTCATGCCATGGGACCTTTAAAGCCCCAGTGTGTAGGATTCGTGGCGCATAGGTGGATAGTCGCTATTGCACTTCCTGTTTTAGCTACGGCAGACCTCGAAGGTCACCCGGGCGTGCAAGAACCACGCGCCACTACTGTATACATAAAACGCGGTCCCCCGTTCACTTTTTTTTTACTTTTCGCATGAAACACACATTCCCAATCATGTATCATGACAATCTACACATCAAATGAAACCTTACAGTCTCCTCTTTTTGACTATGCAATTCATTTCCCGGCACAACAATCTCTCCCCGAGCACATGGGGCTTTTATACGGAAAAGCACAAAATGGAAAAGCACAAAGGTTACCTTTGAAGGCCAGGTCAAACTCAGCATTTCACCATAAGCTTGGTCTGAAATCTGTCCGTAAGGATCCAGCGAATAAAATCCAGTAAAACAATTTAGTCCAAAACACGTGTTAGATCCATTACGACGTCTGATCCGGCAACATGCTTGTCGTTGTTTACCCAAAACCACGAACCTTGCTGAAGGCGAAGGCGGAGCCCAAATGTCCTTCTGCGGCTCTCGTATTCAAAATAGCTGCTTCTGTATGGGGAAGATCCCCCTTTTATGTGACTATATCTAAGTCCAAAAGAATACTTTGATTTCATGATGGAAGTGAAAAGGCTTGGAAAACACTGTATTTTTGAATGGGTATCTTCAATTTCGGTAATTAACGGGTAAAAATCTTACACACTGTCCCTTTAAGGGTACTCAGACTGCGCTCAGGACTGTGCATACTTGCACACTCCGCAGACCGCATGAGCGTTGGCCAAATGCGACAGGTCTCGCAACTACCAGATGCAGCCGCCGACTCCATTTTCTCTCGTAGAAAAAGTAGCGCGTGGTGCATGCTGGGATATATGAGTGTGCGAAGTGTGCTTTTTCACGCAGTTGGTCCACGCCCCGATTTCCATTGGAAACGACTGTGGTTTTCAGACATGTTAACTGTTAACGCATGTTAACTGTGCATGGGACAAAAACGAAATGGGACAGCAGTTGTCGCACCGGAAGTGACGTACATGCCCTTAAAACCACACTCCGAACTGTGCACACTGCGAATTGAGACACGGCTAAAGTTTTATAAGGAAAAGATTGGGGCATTCAAAATGTTTGTTATGCTAGTGTCACCGTGGGGTCTTTAACTCAAATTTGATACTAAGGGAAATACCTGATACTTAATATTGATTTCGATACCACAATAAAAAAAAAAAAAAAAAATCCATATTAGTCCATGTGCTCTTATACTTGTTCTGATACAGCTCCAGATCATTCTAAAACTATTCAGGTTCATTTCTCTCCTGTGAAATTAGCATTTTTAGTATCGATACCAGCGAAAAATTTGTATCTAGCTTTGATGCTAGTTTTATTACCGATTATTATCTGATTTTCAAAACATCTGGCACCCCGATCGTGCTCTGTTTTGTAATGGAAGTAGCGGGGCATTGGCACATTATAGTCTGAAACACCAACTGAGCAAAAAAGGGAGAAAAAAAACGAGTGAATTTCTTCCTTAAAAGAGCAATTTCCCTTTTCCTCGATTGAATCCAGGCTGGTTTTGTGTTAAAGCGCTGGTCACATTTGGAGAGATCAGGAGCAGGGACAGAATAATGGTCTCCTCTGCTTTGTCCTGACCTCCTGGAGTCCGAGTCCTCCGTTTACATAGAGCCAGAGCCAAATGGGATTTTCACTATTCACTGGGAACACCGCCGCCACAGTATTCAATTTGTCTGAGGTGGAGAAGGAGAAGCAAAAACATCTACAATTTCACAGCTGCTAGAAATAAAATGAAGTACATCTACGTAGGGATGACGAAATATCCTGATAGCGTATCGCCAAAGGTCTCAGTAATATCGTGGGCCGTCACAATATATCAAATCGCAAGTTCTTTCGCTGAAATGCAATGTTTTATAGTAGTAACAGCACATAAACACAGGGAACTACATATCCCATGATTCATTTCAGTTCAAACATGAAGAAATATGTCTTTACTTTAATTCTTGGGATTATGACAGTCTTTTATATTATAGTATTATAGTATTTTAAAAGCAAAAAGTATCCTATCTACAATTATATTAGCCTCTACAAATATCGTAATAAATATCGCACCATGATATGCGTATCGTGATAATATCGTACATTTGTAACGATTTTGATATCGTTACATTCCTAGTCCTGTGCCTATCCTTAGAATTTACTGCATTTATTGTACCATCTGTTCCAAGTGAATGGGTTTGATTAAATTAAAATCAATTATTAAAATCATATTTTAAATCTGAAGAAATGACAGAAAATCTTAAAGCGCTTTGAGAAAATCATATTTTAGATCTGAAGAAGTATTTTAGAAAATCGTATTTTAGATCTGAAATCGATTTTTCAATCTGAAATCGCATTTTCGATCTGAAATCGATTTTTCGATCTGAAATCGTATTTTAGATCTGAAGAAATGACAGAAAATCTTAAAGCGCTTTCAGTGCCTTCAGGTTGGAAAAGCTGTGACCATTTACCTTAACAAAATTCTCTTTAATTTCAATTCATTTCTACATTTTGTCAAAAAAGACTTCCAGCTATATCCTTAAAGCCCCACTATGTAACTTTTTAGCCACGGGAAAAATTAAATTAAACAATAAATGTGTCATGGCAATAATGTTCCACAGTGAATAAAATCTATTTCCTTGGAGAATGTTCCAAATTATGGCTTTAACTTTCTAACTGAGCTCAAGAAAGTTCCACGGTGTTGCTTTAGTTGCATTTCCCAACTGTAAATGAGTTGATTTACATAGATTTAAATATTTTCTCCTTTTGTGTTTGAAAATCATGTAACCCAGGCATTCTTTTCTACTTTTTCTTGCTAATTTATGCCTTCGAAATAGTCTGATGTATGTTTTGTAATATAAGGAAATGATCTTGAAACCCCCACGGTTTACAAACGCGCACAGGACACGAACAATCACATAAAAAACACTGTATTTTTTCCTCAGAGTCATAAAGCTGTCTCTGGGCATTACAGTCTCCTCCACAGGCTCAGCTCCAGGACAAATCTGACACTATGAATTCACTGAGATCATGTCCTCCTCCTCCGCTTCCTCGTACAGCTATAAATCAAATACGCGACTCGTTATGATTGGTCGATGTGAGGAAGGGGAGGAGACTGTAGTTTAATCTGAGCTGGAGACTGGTCAGAAATTCTCAGGTGGAGTTTGCTGTTTAACGGTCAGACTGCAGATTTGCTGAGCTGTTTTATGGTTCGCATCTCTGGCTATGTTTATATGATGACTGTCTGAAGAGAAGACGCAAAAGTGGCGTCGCGTCTTCACTTTTTATTCCACGTTTAGACAAGCGTTTTCAGGAGGAAATCTGCGTGCATACGGTGACGCAAAAGTGAGTGGAATTCGACTGGGTATGCATGCCAGGCGGCTAGGTGGTGCTGTGATACATTATCACTATGTCTGCGTGCATACGTATAATCTTCCTTCTTCTCATCTGCGCCGCGAAAAGCAAAACGAAACATGGCTACCGGTAGCAAAAAAATAAAAATAAATTTGAGTGGTCAGATGAAGAAGTTCAGCTGTTGCTTCAGACCACGTTAGACGACAAAGCAACGAAGGCGCAACAAGGTCCTGCCAAACAAAGTACACTGATATATGGACCGATGTGACGTAAACGCGAACGCGACGTCAGCAGATTTGACCAGAGTTTTGCGTCTTGGGCAGTGTAGACGAAAACGCTACGGCGGAGCGTATTCAAGTTTTTCACTTTGGAGGGCGGTTTCAGTTTTTTGCATTTTTAAGCCTCCAAAACGCCGTCACCGTCTAAACGAAATGCACTTCAGATAAAATATTTTGTCGTTTTTACCCGTAAGCGTTCTCGTGTAAACAGACCCTCTGTAATGACTGGGACAATCCACATAAAACAAAAACTGGCACAAAGTTCAGCGTCTTCTCTGTCGGAATAAATAAACAAAAGTCAAATTATCTTTCACAACAGCTTCAGGAAGTGGTGCCGGTATTCAACCACAAAGACGTGATCGTCAGTTGAAAGGACTTTAGGTTTGTGGGGACGATCCAGAACAAATAATGAAATAAAGATTCAGTAATTGGGGTTCATATTAAGTTCTGCATGTATGTCTATGGTTGAATGTTGAGCATTTACCATGGTGACAGAATGTTTATACAGTGAACCCTCGTTTATCGCGGGGGTTAGGTTCCAGAAATAGCCCGCAATAAGTGAAATCCGCGAAGTAGGACAATTTTATATTTTACAATTATTCTACATGTTTTAAGGATGAAAACGCTTCACCAGACACATTATACACCTTTCTGAGACTGGTATTAACATTTTTCTCTTGTTTAAACACTCAAACTTTTGTAGATTTTCATTAAAATATATAATATATTAATAGTGGGGGGGGGCACGTGACACGCGGACACGTGCGCGCGGACACGTGCGCGCGGACACGTGTGTTTGTTTTGGTACCACATATCCATGCCATGTGCGAAAGTCGAGTGGAAAGCGACCTGGATATCATTTTGGGCAAGACTCAACCCAATGCTAACAGTGCCAAACCGCTAACAGACGCCTCTGAGCACCAGTCCTCACCACAAGACCAGGTAAGACCAACCTGCGCTCACAAGAGTTGGTTGCATTTCACCCCGGCTCCAAAATCAGACCACTATCAATGCGTCGCCAATACTCCACAGCTCTCTAGGACGGGGTCGGGTTCGTGAGGGGAAAAGACCCACTGTCTCCTCTGTGCGCGCGAGTGTCCTCCCCCCGCTGCGGCTCCCCCGGACGCCGCGCGGCCAGGCGCCAGGCCCGTCCATGTTGATTCTTGGCTCTTCCATTTGTCCGGCTCGCACTCAGTCTCTTCCATGGCTCGTGCAAGTAAACAAAGGCCACACCTCCTGTCACCCAGGCGCTCTCGTGAAGGACATCTGAGACTCTGTCCCTACCATCCCTGGTCTAGACCTGGTTTAGTCCTGGTTTAGACCTGGTTTAGTCCTGGTTTAGACCTGCTTTAGACCTGGTTTAGTCCTGGTCTAGTCTCTTAGCTAATCAGGGCGCAGGACAGAATGTTACACTGTAAAAAAAAGTTACACTATAAAAAAAATTGGAAAAAAAAATCCGCGAAACAGCGAGGCCGCGAAGAGTGAACCGCGATACAGCGAGGGTTCACTGTATTAGCAAACACAGCCAAAAAAGGTTTAAAATGGTTTGAAAAAAATTTACAAAATGGATTTAACAACACATTTTCAGGAGCCGATGAGCAATACGAGATTTCACGGTCCTGTTTCGGAGTTTGATTTTCAACCGAAAGGCGAGAGTGACTGTCGTTTAAAGCTTTTGATTGATTGTAATGTTATTGAAGAGCGACTTGTTTAACAGTAAAAATCAGCTCAACTATTGTAGTTCCAGCTAAGTCTGTTCTTTCTGGTCAGACTGTGTTAAAATAAAGCTCAGATTAAAGTCTACCAAAGCCTCAGACAGAGCAGTGCCTCTAGTTAGCATCACCACCCCAGGGAATGTTAATGGAATCATCTGCAAAGTAACAATTGATCCATTATGTCTTGTAATTTAGGAGCATCCGAGGTGATTTCTTTGTTTTTGGTTTTATTTTAAAGGTAGAATCCAGAGCAGGAGAGGGAGGGAGGGCAGTAAAAACGACAGTCGGGTTGTCTTTAGAAAACACTGATCTCTGCAAAAAAAAAAGGCTACAGGGTTATGAGGTTATGACGATAACGTAATATATTTTGTTTATGTGTTCAGCTGAAGAGATTTATGGCCTAGTTGAGCGTATCTTCTCCTCTACATCCTCTGCTCCATCTCAATACAGACTCATATTTTACAATTATAATACAAACTCTTTTAATAGAATGCAATTTATTAATATTACAATTTGGTCTTATAATCTGATATAGTATAATCTAAAACTTACCAGGAATGACAAAATTGTATGTGTTTTGTTGTTTTGTTTTACTTTTTTCCCCAGTATTGATACTTTTCAAATGGTTTTAAAGGTGCATTTTGTACACTGCAAATTCTCTGATCTGGCCAAGATTTTTAAGCTCCTATCAGGTTACAGTCATACCTCACCTTACTAAATGAATTCATTCCAGAAGTGGTTTCGTAACGTGATTTTTTCGTAAGTAGACTTGCAATGGGGGATTCGGGCTGCTGTGAAGCCGAGTGCGCATTATTTGAATTTTTGAGATTTCGCGTTTCGTAACTTGAATTTTCTTTCGTATTCAGAGACGAAAATTTTACGTAAAGGCGTTTCGTAACTTGGATTATTCGTTAGTTGGGTCTTTCGTAAGGTGAGATATGACTGTATTAATCTTGTTTTCAGATTTATTTTCTAGTTACTAGTTTAGAAACTGCTTAATTCTAGTGTAGAGGTAGTTTACTTTAAGACAGTGCTTCTCAATTATTTTCTGTGACGCCCCCCCTAGGAAGAAAAACGCCCCCCTTCCTGCGCGCGACTATAAATAGTATTATTTGTCTAGAAAATTGTTATTAGAACACCATTGTATCCTTTTATTAACATTATAAACAAAAAAAGAAAGAAACATAAAACAAAGACTGCCCTGAGGACTCAAATATTAATGTGTTTTAATGCAGCTTTGCGCACATTTGTTTACGTTTTACAGAAATGAAACTTAAAACCACCTCATTTGCATAAGCTAAAAGCACTGAAAAAAAAAACGCTCTCTCCTTGTGCCACTGCTGCGTCAGCTTCTGTCGGACTAAAGGTCACGACTCAGTGGAATATACGTGTTTTTTCTGTGACAGAGGATGTTCTGTTAATGGTGAGACTGTGCGTAAATCGCATGTGAGAACGCCACTGCCAACTACTGTTGTTGATGTGCAATTACACTTAGTTCTAGTACAGTACAGCAAAAAAACATGTTTCCCAGGGTCATACGCGCCCCCCCTGGCATCACGCCACGCCCCCCCAGGGGGGCCCGCCCCACTATTTGAGAAGCACTGCTTTAAGATGACTTGCTGCATGGACAGATAAATTCACTACTTTTAATGTGTGAAGTCGTCCAGGTAGAATCCATGATAAAAGGAGAATTTACATTTGTCAACTGGACATAGTTTATGTGTCCAGTTGACAAATTGAAATTCTCCTTTTATCACTACTTTTAAGTCATTTTCTGATAGATTTAATTGTTTATATCTTAAATTTTGGACAAGCTTTTTGGCTGTGTAACTTCTCTGGTGGAGGGTCCATCATTTTTGAGAACCTTTTGTAAAATATATTATATAAATATTCTAGTTTTAAGATTCAAAAATGTGACGATTTCTCAATTGAAAACGCTGTACTTTAAAGCTGCATTGTGTAACTTTTCTGGTGGACGAGCTGTCAAATGCTTTTCTTCATGAAGATGTTGTTGCTTTGTCTGGAATATTCCACAGTATGGCATTAAACCTTTCTGTCTTCATGGAGACCAAACCAGGCCGAGTTACAGGTCAGATCTGTGGAGAGGCGACCCCGCTCACAGTCAGAATGTTTGTTTTTCTTGGTATTTTTGAGCTATAAAATCACTTGTAATTGAATAAATGTAAAGTAGAGCTGTTTAATATCACAAAACAGAACATAAAACAGTGAGGCCGCGAAAAGTGAAGCGCGATATAGCGAGGGACCACTGTATATCCATATATAATCCATGTCGTTATTGTAATATTGTGATCTCATCTGAACCCCAGTCTGTATTTTGTGTTCTTTTCAGCTCCTGTGTCCTCCTCTGACTCACACGTGACCTCAGGACTTCATCACCTCTTCATCATAAACCCACTGACCTGCTGCTGATCAATACAAACCCCATTCGACCGACGCGCGTCACCCATCACAGAGACGTGTCCTGCCCACACACCACACACTGTCACCCACGGGCCCACCCACACCACACACTGTCACCCACGGGCGGCCCCCAGAGCCCACCCACCTCCTCTCTCTCCCCCAACCTCCCAGCTGCTCTACAGGCCTGAGATACAAGATCAAAAATACAAAATCAAAGAGTCAAAAATGTATAATTGTTGAAGATTGATACTGAAATTACTACACTCCTAATACTAAAATGAAAATCAAAACTAGATACTCATTTTTAGCAGAAAAAAGTCACATTCTCAGGACAAATATCGTACTTTCTGAGGTCCTGTTACTTTGTGTATGAAATTTAGAATCTATTACTACATAAAGGGATCTTCATTGTGGTATCGAAATTGGTATTGATTATAGAGTCAGTTTGTTACAATTAAAATCAAGTGTGAAATTTTTAATATTGTGACACGGCATATTTTTAAATTTAAATGTTTTAAGTTCATTGGAAGTCTACATTTTGGAAGAATTGTATAAGAAAAGAGAGAGGGAGCCAACAATTTATTTAGTTTGAGTGAACCTCTCTATCGCTCCCTCTCTCTCGGGACGTCCCATCTGCTGACCCCCGCCTCCTCTCTCTCTCCTCCTCCTCTCTCTCTCTCCCACCCTCCTCCCTATCTCTCTTTTTTCCCTTCCTCTTTATTTCTCTCCCCTCCTCTCTCTCGTCTCTTGCTCTCCCCCTTCGTTCTCTCTCTCTCTCGTCCCTCCTCTAGTCTCTCTTCTCTCCCCCCTTCCTCTCCTCCTCCCTCTCCCCCAATCCCTCTTCTCTCTCTCGCTCCCTTCCTCTCTCTTTCTCCCCTTCTCTCTCCCTCATCTTGTTTGTCTTCTCTCTCTCCCCCTCTCTTTCTACCCTTCTCTCTTCTCCTCTAGTCCCTCTTCTTTCTCTCTCTCTCCCTCCTCTCCTCCCTCTTTGCTCTCTCTCTCCCTCCTCTCCTCCCTCTTTCTCTCTCTCCCTCCTCTCTCCTCCCTCTTCTCTCTCTCTCTCCCACCTCTCCTCCCTCTTTCTCTCTCCCCCTTTTCTCCTCCCTCTTTGCACTCTCTCTCCCTCCTCTCAGCCCTCTTCTCTCTCTCTCCCTCTTCTCTCTCTCTCCCTCCTCTCTTCTCTCTCTCTCCCTCCCTCATCTCTCTTCTCTCTCTCCCCTCATCTCTCTCCTCTTTCTCCTCCTCTCTTCTCTCTCTCTCCTCCTCTCTCCTCTTCTCTCTCTCCCCTCATCTCTCTCCTCCTCTCTTCTCTCCTCCTCTCTCCCAGATCATGTTTTCACACAGAGGATTCATGTTGACGTGTGTCTCCTTTAACACTCCTTTAACAAGCGGCCGCTCTCCATCAGATCAGATCAGTGCCACCCAAAGGTCACGACCCCTGAAGGTCACGACCCCCAGAGGTCACGACCCCCGCCTTGTTTAGTTTCACAAATGTTTAACACAAATGAGTTCTTCCGCCAAACAGAAAACACTCTGTTCCACCTTGTGATGTCATGTGTGAATAATAAACATTATAACTTTAAAGCTCACTGCGGAACATTGGACCTTTAACCAAACCAATGTGAGTTTAACCGATCACCAAACCGTCTCTGATTATCTCCAGACAGGCCCAATGTCCTCCGTCCCTCTGTCCCCTCCGTCCCCTCTGTCCAATCTGTCCCTCTGTCCCTCCATCCTGTCTCTGTCCCCTCGTCCCTCTGTCCCCTCTATCCCTCTTTCCTCTCCGTCCCCTCCATCCTGTCTCTGTCCCCTCCTTCCCCCTGTCCCCTCCGTCCCTCTGTCCTCTCAATCCCTCTGTCCCCTCCATCCTCTCTGTCCTCTCCATCCTCTCTGTCCCTCCGTCCCCTCTGTCTCTGTCCCTCTGTCCCCCCTCCGTCCCTCTGTCCCCTCCGTCCCCACTGTCCCCTCCGTCCCTCTGTCCTCTCAATCCCCTCCATCCCCTGTCCCCTCTGTCCCCTCCATCCTCTCTGTCCCCTCTGTCCCCCCGTCCCCTCCATCCCCTTGGTCCCCTCCGTCCCTCTGTCCCCTCCATCCTCTCTGTCCTCTCCATCCTCTCTGTCCCTCCGTCCCCTCTGTCTCTGTCCCTCTGTCCCCCCTCCGTCCCTTTGTCCCCTCCGTCCCCACTGTCCCCTCCGTCCCCTCCGTCCCCACTGTCCCCTCCGTCCCCCCGTCCCCTCCATCCCTCCGTCCCCTCCATCCCCCTGTCCCCTCGTCCTGTCTCTGTCTGTACTTCAGGAGGAGCAGAGGAGCAGTAAAGGAGGATTATGGAGGTGTCCCGTCACGTTGGGGTCACTTAAGCCCCTCGGGGTCTGCTCTGTTTCAAAACACGTCCACTCACATTTTCTACAGGGACGATCAATATCCAAGACCCCGCTAATATCAATAATGGTTTCTATACGGGATTTGTCATGTGTCATATGGGCTCGGTAAGTACGGAATCTTATAATAATAAAAACAAGGAAATCTTATATCGGTACATTATTTCCATAGGTTTAAAGCCATACTGTGGAACATTGTTGGCAAAACAATAACATCTCCATGGAGACAAGCATGTCGCGAACCCTCCAACAGAAAAGTTACATTATCCACCTTTAAAATTACCAGGCTCAACATTTCATTTGAAAATATTCCAACAATTTTTTCTTTAGATTTTCTTTATTTATTTTTTAGACCAAGACAAATATTGGAAATTGATTGAAAAATGAATAATAAATTCCATTTCAAACCCTGTCTTTTTCCTTTTTACAGGTGCTTCCATCTGCAAACCAATTCTCCACAAAAGCCCGTCTGATTTCCCTCCTGGTTCAGTCCTCAGTCAAATCAAATCAAATTAAAACTCAAATTGGATGAACTCAGTTGCGTTTTGTGCTAATTACATGTTTTGATTATGTAAACAGAAATGAAATACGACCTCGTTGTTCAATGGTTTGAACGAGCCGCTGCAGTAATGGAGTTTATTTACGCAAATGAAATTAGTCAATTTCTCGGAAACATGAGATTAAATTCTGACTCTGACCTGGTTTGAACGCCATAAAGAAATGTAATGGTCCATACATTTGAACAGGAAGTCACTTGTGCATAAATAAGGGTTAATTATGTTCAAATTAATACTACTTTTAAGAATATTAGCTGATCTATTGACAGTATTAAAATTCAAACACTGGTTCACTGCAAAAATATCCAAATCCTTCAATGTGGTCTGAAAAAAATTACACATTTGACAATTACATCAACAAATTGTACCTAAAGGTGCACTATGTAACTTTTCTGGTCCGTCACCTGCTTGTCTCCATGGAGAGGGCACTGCTCTGCTTGGAATGTTCCACAGTACGGCATTAAACTGATCTACCGCTCTGGAAAAAAATAAGCATCTCTACATGTATTACAGCCATTCCATTTCAGCGTCTGTTGAATTCCAACACAAACACAAAGCTGAGCTACTTCAGTTCTTGCACCAGGAGTAGAATAAAGTCACCCAAGAACAATGTGAAAGACTGGGACTAAACCAGGTCTGAACCAAGACTAAAGCAGGTCTAAACTAGGACTAAACCAGGTCTGAACCAGGTCTAAACCAGGTTAAAAAGGGGACTAAACTAGGATTAAATAAGGCCTAAACTTAGACTGAACCAGGGCTAAACCAGGACTAAACCAGGTTAAAACAGGGAATAAACCAGGACTAAACTAGGATTAAACCAGATCTGAACCAGGACTAAACCAGGTTAAAACAGGGGCTAAACCAGGACTAAACCAGGACTAAACTAGGATTAAATCAGGCCTAAACTTGGACTGAAGCAGGGTTAAACCAGGACTAAACCAGGTTAAAACAGGGACTAAAGCAGGACGAAACTAGGACTAAACCCGGTCTGAACCAAGACTAAACCAGGTCTAAACTAGGACTAAACCCAGTCTGAACCAAGATTAAACCAGGACTAAACTAGGACTAAGCCCGGTCTGAACAAGACTAAACCAGGTCTAAACTAGGACTAAACCAGATCTGAACCAGGACTAAACTAGGATTAAATCAGGCCTAAACTTGGACTGAACCAGGGCTAAACCAGGACTAAACCAGGTTAAAACAGGGACTAAAGCAGGACGAAACTAGGACTAAACCCGGTCTGAACCAAGACTAAACCAGGTCTAAACTAGGACTAAACCCAGTCTGAACCAAGATTAAACCAGGACTAAACTAGGACTAAACCCGGTCTGAACCAAGACTAAACCAGGTCTAAACTAGGACCCAAGAACAATGTGAAAGACTTGTGGAGAACATGCCAAGACACATGAAAGCTGTGATTAAAAATAAGGGTTAATGCACCAAATATTGATTTGTGAACTCTTCTTAAGTGTAAACATTAGTATTATGTTGTTTTAAAATGAATTTGATCTTGTTTCTTTGCATTGTTTGAGGTCTGAAAACATGGATCTTTTTTGTTATTTTGACCATTTGTCATTTTCTGCAAATAAATGCTCTAAACGATAATATTTTTGTTTGGAATTTGAGGTAAATGTTGTCAGTAGTTTATAGACTCAAACAAAAATGTTCCTTATGCCCAAACACAAACCTATAAGTAGTAAAATCAGAAAAACTGATCATTTTGCAGCGGTCTCTTATTTTTTTCCAGAGCTGTATTTCCCAATCATAGCGTTCGACTCCAGTCAAATGAAGCTCATCGAGGCAAGCGGTTGTAGGAGTGAATCTGAAGCAGAGTTTCATATTTGGAATTCTGACCGCAAGTATCATAGCAACCACAGAGCCCCTTCCCGCCTGCACCGTTGGTTTGGCAGTGGGTATTTAACGCTGTCAATCAAACCTGTTGCTAACTCTGGCAGCAGCAACGTGATAAAAGGCGCCTGATTATCTGATATTAATATTTGTATGTTGATTTACAAACAAAATAACAAAATAATCACATAGAGCGGGTTAATACGAACATTTTAGACTTAGGCTACGTTCACACTGCAGGGCTTAATGCTCAATTCCGATTTTTTTGTGAAATCCGATTTTTTTGCGAGGCCGTTCACATTTCCAGTTAAATGCGAATTGTATGTGATCTCCAGTGTGAACGCTAAACTCCCCAAAAGTGTCCCGCATGCGCCTTGGAGGACACGATGACGTCACACGCAGCGAACGCGCTCAATGTTTACGGAAGTAGCCTAAAGTTGCTTTCGTGCCGGAGCCAAAACATGTACAGCTTATTTGTTTTAAGGAGGAGACGGAGAAGGACGAGGTTTTTGGCCACAGCGTTTTGCGGGGCAGTGGCAGCAACGTCTGCAGAAAGGAACATGTGGGTGCGGAGTCACAGGCAGGAGGGGTGAGATTGCTACGTGCTTCGCCGCTTCACTGATACGAGTTTATATACTATTTTAGCATGACGAGAAGAACGTTTGTGCACATTTGTGAACGCCTACTTGTACCACTCTCATTGGAGGAAACACACTCAGGTCGGATGAATGCGACCTGGCCGTTCAGACTGCAGTCGCATGTCAAAAGATCGGATATGTATCGGATTTAGGACCACATATCCAAGTGGCCTGGATCGCATTTGAAAAAATCGGATCTGTGTCGTTCACACTGTCATTAGAAGATCAGATACAGGTCGCATAGAGGCAAAAAAATCGGATTTGGGTCGTTTCAGGCTGCAGTGTGAACGTAGCCTTAGACAAACTTTATTGATCCACAACGGAAATTATTTGGGTACAGTAGCTCACTCATCAAATATAATATATAACAAAGGGTAACAAAAAATAGATGGAATAGCAAAAAAGATAGAAATAGACCGGTGTCAGATGAAACATAATTATAAAAATAAAAAATAATAAGTGCATATGTACAAATCAGAATAAAATAAAATATCAAATCACAGCTATATACAGTTTTAGTGAGTATTATCTGTTACATAAACGCCAAAAATGACCCAAAAACATGGTGAGTGTTTATTTGACGGATAAAGTCAATAAAAATAAAATCTTTAAGTGCAAACAAACAATATTAACTTTTTACGTTTTAGAAAACCCACAGGAGCTTCTTTAGGGCCTGTTTACATGCTTACGGGTAAAACCAACAAAATATTTTATCGGAAGTGCCTTTCGTTTAGACGGTGATGGCGTTTTGGGGGCTTAAAAACACAAAAAACTGAAACCGCCCTCCAAAGTGGAAAACTTGAATATGCTCTGCCGTAGCGTTTTCGTCTACACTGCCCAAGACGCAAAACTCTGGTCAAATCTGCTGACGTCACGTACGCGTTTATGTCACATCGGCCCATTTATCAGTGTACTTTGTTTGGGAGGACCTTGTTGCGCCTTCGTTGCTTTGTCGTCTAACGTGATCTGAAGCAATAGTTGAACTTCTTCGTCTGACCACTCAAATTTTTTTTTGCTACCGGTAGCCATGTTTTGTTTTACTTTTCACGGCGCAGATGAGAAGAAGGAAGATTATACGTATGCGCGCAGACATAGTGATAATGTATCACAGCGCCACCTAGCCGCCTGGCATGTATGCACAATAATTCCACACACTTTTGTGTCACCGTATACATGCAGATTTCCTCCCGAAATGCTCGTCTAAACATGGAATAAAAAGTGAAGACGCGACGCCACTTTTGTGTCTTCTGTTCAGATCGTCATCATATAAACGTAGCCTTACCCAGCTGATTTAAAAGATGATTCAAAAACCAAAATGACGAGGTTCACAGCAGCAGTTACAGAGAGGAGAGACAGTTTTCCCATGTGAACTCAACTGGAGCCGGAAGCATGCCCATGCTCACTTCCTGTTTGGAACGCAGCGGCTAGCGGGTTAGCTTTGTCCATTTATATCTACACTATAGAGTATATCTATGCCTTAACCAGCAGCCCCGTCCTGGTTGCATTTACGGAAAAGGGTTTAAACCCATACTGTGCAACATTCCAAAGCTCTACAATCTCCATGAAGACAAGACAAAAAAATGACATAGTGCTCTTTTATTTATTCATTTTTTCTTATTTTAAATCCACTTGTACGTCCAGTGTTTTAAAATAAACTGCTCCATAAGATTACGTTGCATCCTAATCATCCTGAGACACACAAAGCCCCGGCCCATCCGTCATGTGCTCGGAGCCTCACAGACCTGATATAAAGTCATGAATTCAACAGTTACTGAAGCGAAACGCCGCATTCATTTAAACTGCCACCATTTTGTTTGGGTTTGAAAAATACCCCCCAAAAATACCTCCTCATCATCGCCTCATCATGAAGCTCTCCGCATTTTACTGTTTAAGTCGTAAATCAGGAAGAAGGCTCAGATTAAGACTTATTAAAGACTTCTGTTTGTAAAGAAAATACACGATTTTATAGAGAAAAACTATTGCGCTTGTGTCTGCTGTAAAGTTATAATATAAAGTATGACACCCGTGGATCATTACGTTATAATTTGGATATTTTAAATCACAATATTCATCTAAAATGACTAAATAAAAGAAAAAACTCTGCTGTCTTCCGTGTTAGAAAACTGTGGTGTCCAGTGGGAGCTGACGTCACCGTGAGCAATCGGTGAAACAACTTTTAGAGTCTTGATTTTGTTCAAAGAGGAAAAGTTACGCAGTGTACTTTTAACATAACAGTGATTGTATTGCCCTGCATTTGAGGATTTCACTTACCACCTATCCCCACCCCCTGCCTCTCAAAAAATGTCCTGGTTTAGTCCTAGTTTAGTCCTGGTTTAGTCCTGGTTTAGTCCTAGTTTAATCCTGGTTTAGTGCTAGTTTAGTCCTGGTTTAGTCCTAGTTTAATCCTGGTTTAGTCCTAGTTTAGTCCTAGTTTAGTCCTAATTTAATCCTGGTTTAGTCCTAATTTAATCCTGGTTTAGTCCTGGTTTAGTCCTAGTTTAGTCCTGGTTTAGTCCTTGTTTAGTCTCTCTCTATCTTTCTCTCTTTCTTTCTCTCTCTTTCTCTTTCTCTCACACACTCTTAAAATGTGATTAATTAGATTAATTAATTACAAATCCTGTAATTAATTAGATTTTTAATCGCCTGACAGCACAAGTAAAAAAAGAATAAAAATAAACAAAAACATAGCAAATAAAAGAGCTTGTGAAGGTGAAATGCCCCAATGAAGAGATGGAGAAGTGTCTTGCTCGAGGGCAAACTACAAATGTTTCATGTTTCAGCTTTACCTCAGTCTATTGTTCATTTAAAGGGCCCAAGTTACGCTATTTTTTAATAATGTTGTTTCCTCATCAAAAACATAGCTGGAATTGTGTTTTGTTTCATTTCATTCACACGTTTAACACTACTACTGAACTAAAGGCAAAAGGAGCTGTTCACTTGAAAACTACCACTTCATGACATCACAAAGTGGAACAGAGCAGTTCTGGGTCTGTTTTTGAGGAGGCTGAAAACTGAAAGGAGTAAATTCTGTGTAATTCAGGACCTTTTACACGACACATTTAAACCCATTTACAGATAATGAGTGGAGAATGGGACGATGTCCGGAGAGACAGAGCAGAGGAAAAAGGGAGGAGGAGG
The DNA here is from genome assembly GCA_036785185.1 of Paratrypauchen microcephalus. Taxonomy (NCBI): domain Eukaryota; kingdom Metazoa; phylum Chordata; class Actinopteri; order Gobiiformes; family Gobiidae; genus Paratrypauchen; species Paratrypauchen microcephalus. Next base: position 168,095 of record JAVJIX010000258.1, read on the forward strand.
AGGAGAGGAGGAGGAGAGGAGAGAGGGAGAGGAGAGGAGCGAGGGAGAAGAGAGAGGGAGAGGAGGAGGAGAGGAGGAGGAGAAGAGAGGGAGAGGAGAGAAGAGAGGAAGAGGAGGAGGAAGAAAGGGAGATGAAGAGGAGGAACAGGAGGAGCTGGAGGAGGAGAAAGAAGAGGAGGAGGAAGAAGAGGAACAGGAAAAGGAAGCAGAGAATGACAAAGAAGAGGAGGAGGAAGAGTAGGAGGGGGAAGAGGAGGAGGAAGAAAGGGAGATGAAGAGGAGGAACAGGAGGAGAGGAAGAGGAGGAGGAAAGAGGAGAGGAAGAGGAGGAGGGTAAGAGGAGAGGACAAGGAGGAGGGGAAAGAGGAGAGGAAGAGGAGGAGGGGAAATAGGAGAGGAGGAGGAGGGGAAAGAGGAGAGGAAGAGGAGGGGAAAGATGAGAGGAAGAGGAGGAGGGGAAAGAGGAGAGGAAGAGGAGGAACAGGAGGAGAGGAAGAGGAGGAGGAAAGAGGAGAGGAAGAGGAGGAGGGTAAGAGGAGAGGAGGAGGAGGAGGGGAAAGAGGAGAGGAAGAGGAGGAGGAAGGTACTGCAGCTAATCTCTGAGGTAATGGCTTTTCTCACAATTACAATTTATAATGTGTCACTTGGTAAAACGCTTCTGGACAGACCCTCCAAAAGACCCTCCACACCTCCTCTCCTCATCCCTCTATCTTCTCTCTCTCTCTCCTATTACACTTTCTTTTCTCCTTCCTCCTCTCATCTCCTCCTCCTCTCTTGTTCACTCCCTCTTTCCTCTATCTCCCCCTTTTTTTCTTCTTCTCCTGCTCCTCTTCCGTCCCTCTCTGACAATATCCCTCCATCCCCTCTCATCCCCCTTTCTCCCTACTTTCTGTTCCCTTCTGCAACTCTCTCTCTCTCCTTTATATCTCTTTTTCTCCTTCTCTTTCTCCCCTTTACCCCTCCTCCTTCTCTCTCTCCTCTCCTTTCGACCTTTATCCAACAATATGCTCATCTTCTTTATCTCTCCTTTCTCTCCTGTCATCACTCTCTCTTTTTCTGTCTATCATTTCTGCTCTTTCTCTCCTTCTCTCTCTCCTTGTACTCTCTCTTTCTCTCATTCCCTCTCTCCTTCTCCTTGTACTCTCTTTCTATCGTCCCCTCTCTCTCTCCTTTTATTCTCTCTCTTTCTTTCTCTCATTTCCCATCCCTCCTCCTCTCTCTCCTTGTACTCTCTCTCTTTTTCTCTCACCCTCCTCTCTTTCCTCCTCTCTCTCCTTGTACTATCTCTCTTTTTCTCTCACCCCCTCTCTTTCCTCCTCTCTCTCCTTGTACTCTCTCTCTCTTTTCTCTCAACCCCCCTCTCTTTCCTCCTCTCTCTCCTTGTACTATCTCTTTTTCTCTCACCCTCCTCTCTCTCCTTGTGCTATCTCTTGCTCTCGTTCCCCCATCTCCTCCTCTCTATTTCTATCACCCTCTCCTCTTTCCTCCTCACTTTCTCTCCTCCTCTCTCTCCTTGTACTCTCTTTCTATCACCCCCTCCTCTTTCTCCCCTTCTCGCTCTCCTCCTCTCTCCTTTCCCTTCTCTCTCTCCTCCCCCTTCACTCTCTCCTCCCCCTTCTTTCTCTCCTCCTCTCTCCTCCCTCTTCTCTCTCTCCTCCCCTCTTCTCTCTCCTCCCCCTCTCCCTGCAAACCCCGTCTCCAACAACAGCCCTCCACTTTGACCATACTTCTCTTTATCTCTCAACCCTTTTTCTCCCCGCTTTCTCTCCTTCTCTCTCTCTCCTTGTACTCTCTCTCTTTTCTCTCATCCCCTCTCTCTCCTCCTCTCTCTCCTTGTACTCTCATTCCATCAGCCTCCTCTCTCTCTTCCCCTTCTCTCTCTTCCCCTTCTCTCCCCTCCCCCTCTCCCTTTAGACTCCATCTACAACAGCCCTCCTGTTTATCTCAGCTTACTTTCTCCCCTCTTTCTCTCTCTTTTTCTCTCATTTCCTCTCTCCTCCCCGTCACTCTCTTCTCTCTCCTCCCCCTCTTCTCTCTCCTCCTCTCTCTCCTTGTACTCTCTCTCTTTTTCTCTCACCCTCCTTTCTTTCCTCCTCTCTCTCCTTGTACTATCTCTCTTTTTCTCTCACCCTCCTCTCTTTCCTCCTCTCTCTCCTTGTACTATCTCTCTTTTTCTCTCACCCCCCTCTTTCCTCCTCTCTCTCCTTGTACTCTCTCTCTTTTCTCTCACCCCCCTCTCTTTCCTCCTCTCTCTCCTTGTACTATCTCTCTTTTTCTCTCACCCTCCTCTCTTTCCTCCTCTCTCTCCTTGTGCTATCTCTTGCTCTCGTTCCCCCATCTCCTCTTCTCTATTTCTATCACCCTCTCCTCTTTCCTCCTCACTTTCTCTCCTCCTCTCTCTCCTTGTACTCTCTTTCTATCACCCCCTCCTCTTTCTCCCCTTCTCGCTCTCTTCCTCTCTCCTTTCTCTTCTCTCTCTCCTCCCCCTTCTCTCCCTCCTCCTCTCTCCTCCCCCTTCTTTCTATCCTCCCCCTCTCCCTGCGGACCCCGTCTCCAACAGCAGCCCTCCACTTTGACCATACTTCTCTTTATCTCTCAACCCTTTTCTCCCCGCTTTCTCTCCTTCTCTCTCTCTCCTTGTACTCTCTCTCTCTTTTCTGTCATCCCCTCTCTCTCCTCCTCTCTCCTTGTACTCTCATTCCATCACCCTCCTCTCTCTCTTCCCCTTCTCTCCCCTCCCCCTCTCCCTTAAGACTCCATCTACAACAACAGCCCTCCTGTTTATCTCACCTTACTTTCTCCCCTCTTTCTCTCTCTTTCTCTCATTTACTCTCTCCTCCCCCTCACTCTCTTCGCTCTCCTCCCCCTCTTCTCTCTCCTCCTCTCTCTCCTTGCACTCTCTCTTTCGCACACCCCCCCCCTCTCTCTCTCCATGTACTCTCTTTTTCTATCACCCCCCCTTCTCTCTCTCCTCCCTCTTCTCTCTCCTCCTTTCTTCTCTTTCTCCTCTTCTCTCTCCTCCCCCTCTCCCTGCGGACCCCGTCTCCAACAATAGCCCTCCTCTCTGAACGGGCTCTTGTTAATTTGCCTGATCACGTGAGCGGTGTAGATTAATAGCTCATAGACGGCGTTGTCCCCGAGGTCCACACGGAGAACCTGTCCACGATCCATCTCCCTCCACCTGCGCTTAAAGGAGCAGACGAGCTGGTTGGACGATACGAATGAGCTTTCAAACGCTCCGAGGTGGGCCGAAATCTGGCAACGGGCCACGGTGTCGAGAAAAACAAATAATTCCGGTGAAAAAAAGAGCGCGCGCGAGAGAGAGAGACGGTATGTGCAGAGGAGGAGGCCAGAGACAGGAAAAGAGTCAGGAAAAATGGGGACTAATGCAAAACAAGCAGAAGCAAGAGTTAGTTGTGTAATGATGATAAATACTTCGGGGATGGTAACTTTAAAGGCATTATACTTGGTTTTTACGGTCTTAAAAAAGCGGAAAAACAGAACAAACTCAACTTTCAGAGGCCAGACTTTTGCTGTCAGGATGAAACTACCAAACAACTAGCATGCTAACCACACACTTCCTGATTCTCTGACAATAAAACACTTTCTAATTAGATGCAGCCAGTACATAGCATGCTTATTTTGCCCTTTGCTTTTACGATAAACCTGCACTAGGAAAGACCGTTTTTGCTCAAATACATGGGGAAGGGGGGGGGGGAGGAAAAGTTACACAGTGGACCTTTAGGGCCTGTTTACGGGTAAAAACGACAAAATATTTGATCAGAAGTGTCTTTCGTTTAGACGGTGACGGCGTTTTGGGGGATTAAAAACGCAAAAAACTGAAACCGCCTCCAAAGTGGAAAACATGAATACGCTCCGCCGTAGCGTGTTTGTCTACACTGCCCAAGACGCAAAACTCTGGTCAAATCCATTTCTAGATATTTATATTTATAAAGTAAATTAAGTTAAATTTATTAAATTAAAAAGTTAAGTAAATTAAATTAAATTAATTAAGGAAGATTCTACGCATGCGCTCGGACATAGTGATAATTATCACAGCGCCACCTAGCCGCCTGGCATGCATACCCAATTGAATTCCACACCCTTTTGCGTCACCGTATGCACGCAGATTTCCTCCCGAAAACGCTCGTCTAAACGCGGAATAAAAAGTGAAGACGCGACGCCAATTTTGCGTCTCCTGTTCAGACCGTCGTCACATAAACGCAGCCTTTTAAAATAGTGTTTTATATTGAAAATTGTTCGATCATTTGATAATGGGAATGTTAAAACAATTAAATAGTGCACAGCCCCATAGTTTTATTAGATTAAACAGCAGCAATAGTGAAGCAAACTCATTTTTAAATCTGCTTCACTCTCTCTTTCTCTCTCATCCCCTCTTCTCTCTCTCTGCAGAATGATCATGAGTGTCGCTCTGAGCTGAGGCTGAAGTCCCACTGCACAGTCCCATATTAAACCCCATTAAACCACAGAGAGAGCGTTATGTCAGAGTCGCACTGTGGCTTTATGAACAGTCAATATTGTATAAGTGAAACAAGTGGGTACAACGCAACATGTTCTGTCTCTAATCTCTACCTCACTGGAGAAAATCAAATGTCTGAAGCAAAACAATGAGTTTTTGACTCAGTTTAAATATCGTATGTCAATGCTCCGACTCTCACCACCTGAGCTTTGGGTAATGACCAAAAGGACAAGTTCTCAAAATGAGTTTCCTCTACAGAGTGGCTGGGCGCTCCCGATAACTGTATACAGCTGGGATTGTACATCTTCTTTGATATCGTATTTTATATTTTATTATTACTTTTCTATTTAAATCTGATTTGTATACTTGTTATCACAATCACTGCGTGCACATGGACGAGTGTAATCCGACTGCAAATGGATTGGGATCGTATCGAATTCATGTGCACAGGCTAAGGATCGTACAGGGATTGGTTTCCCAAATCCAATTGGAACCCCTGGTTTAGGCCGATAGTAATCCACTTGGTGCCGCCTTGTGCACGATATTGGATCGGATTGGCGTACTGCGCATGCACGGGAATTTTCGCCAGGGATTTTCGCAGACGCCGTCATACAGTAAGTAGCGATTGTTGCCGGTAAAGTCAGACGAAATCATGGCTGCGAAGAAAGAATGCACAACACGTACACCAATGCTGCTCCGTCAAACTCCTCGAGCGCCATCTTTGTATACCGCCACATAGTTTGTTGTGTTTTTATTGAGTAGCCATCACCCGGAAGTAGTTGGACCACAGCGCCACATAGCGTAGTGGAGCCGGCCAGGTCGCTGACCATTATCCGATTACACGAGTTTCATGTGCACTCGGATTATAGGACAGACCACCCGCCGAGTAACGGGATCGGATTTGGAGAAATCCAATCCGATCCTACCAGTGTGCACGCATTGCTCTTTGGTTGCTATTTCCATCTATTTTTTATTTTTATTAAAATTTTTTTTTTACCCTCTGTTATATATATTATATTTGATGAGTGAGCTACTGTACCCAAAACAATTTTCCTTGTGGATCAATAAAGTTTGTCTAAGTCTTAGAAATAGGGTGAAGAGCTCACACAGGAGGAGCTCGGAGTAGAGCCGCTGCTCCTCACATGGATACACCTTGAGGAGGCCCCGGGGAGGAGGCATGTGTGTGGAGAGGGAAGTCTCGTGATCAGTCCCAGATAAAATGCAAGACGACGAATGGATGTCATGGCATAATGTAAGAGCCATCTCTCCCTCACAAACGGCATTCAGACATGGTGGAGTGTCTTGCCCATGGACACAAAAGCCGAATGCACAGATCGACCCCTGAGCCTCACCCGGCCATAATAATAGAAAAAAACACACAGCTCTGGAAAAAAATAAGAGACCACTGCAAAATGATCAGTTTTTCTGATTTTACTACTTATAGGTATGTGTTTGGGCAAAAGGAACATTTTTGCCATGTTCTAATCCTGGTTTAGTCCTACTTAAGTTAAGTATAGTGCTAGATTAGTTTTGCTTTAGTCCTTGATTTAATCCTAGTTTTGTTCTATTTTAGTTCTGGTTTAGTTCTGGTTTAGTCCTGGTTTTGTTCTATTTTAGTTCTTGTTTAGTCCTGGTTTTGTCCTGGTTTTGTTCTATTTTAGTTCTGGTTTAGTCCTGGTTTTGTTCTATTTTAGTCCTTGGTTTAGTCCTGGTTTTGTCCTGGTTTTGTTCTATTTAAGTTCTAGTTTAGTCCTGGTTTAGTCCTGGTTTTGTCTTGATCTGTTCTAGTCCCGGATTCGTCCTGGTGTAGTCCTTATGTAGACTTGGTTTAGGCCGGTGACAATGTTCCCTCTAAGCTGCGCGCCTGCGCTATTGCGCACTGCTCGCACACTCTCAGCGCACAAGAAAACCTGTGCAGCGCACTGTAAATCAGGGATGAAAGAGTTCTGTGTTTTAGCAGATCTCCGCTTTTTTTTTCAGCCGCGGGGTCATTTTTTTTATATCTGCAAATTCGTTGAGAAAGATTTTGGGTGTATATATATGTATAGTTGTGTTTAGGGTCACCAACCGTCCCTTGAAAAACGGAATCGTCCCGTATTCAGAACAAAAGTACGTGTCTCGTATTAAACTTCTACCGGTGTGCTCCAGTCTGGAGCTGCAGACACCGCACGTCACCACACAGGAAGAAGGCGGGGGTGTGGGGCATGTCTACACTGGGCATGTCGGATGTCGCGCACAGGGATCCAAAGAGCGCCCAGGGAGTTAGTGTGTGGGGGAACATTGGCCGGTGATCAGTTTAGTGATGATGTAGACTTGGTTTGGTCCTGCTCTAGTCCTGGTTTAGACCTGGTTTAGTTCTATAAAGATTTGGTTTCGCCCTGTTCTAGTGCTGACTTAGTTCTGGTTTAATCCTGCTTTAGTCTTAGTTCTGGTTTAGTTCTGGTTTAGTCCAAAAGGAACTTTAGTTTGAGTCTATAAACTACTGACAGCATTTCCCCAAATTCCAAATAAAAAACCTGAACTTTGAACTTGCCGTTGGCAGCGATTTGCTCGCCGCACGCCAAATTTAACATGCGCGCGCATTAAATTGCCGCTCATAATTAATTGCGTTAATTTTTATAACGCGTTAATTTGCAGTGTAATTAATTAATCTAATGAATGCGTTAAACTGACAGCTGTAGTTGGAATTCAACAGACGCTGGAATAGAATGGCTGTAATACATGTAGAGATGCTGATTTCAGAAAAAAAATGCAGCGGTCTCTTATTTTCTTCCAGAGCTGTGTATCTGCATCTTCAGATAGAACACAGTGAGAACAGAGCGTATTATCAGTAATACTGTGAATGCAAAATTGGAATTTTCTGTGTATAATTTATAGTATTTGTATTCTGTAGTGTAGTATAACAAAATATAAAGGATCTCATTTTAAACCGTGTGGTCTTAAGTAGGGATGCACGATATATCGGCATTAACATCGGTATTGGCCGATATTGCTAAATTTGTGTAAAAGTGGGCCGATATTAACGACCGATATTTGTCAGTACAGTAATCCCTCGAATTAACGTTTTCTCACATTTCTCTCTCGTTTAAACAGGCAAAGAGCCGCACACGGTGGTTTAATCCTGGTTTAGACCTGGTCTAGTCCAGGTTTAGTCCAGGTTTAGACCTGGTCCAGTCCAGGTTTAGACCTTGTTTAGACCTGGTTTATTCCACGTTTAGTCCTGGTCTAGTACCGGTCTGGTCCTGGTCTAGTCCCCCCCGCATCCCCCATCTATAACATCAATCGACATGGGTCCCTTAGCCAATCAGGAAGCAGAACACAATGTTACACTATTAAAAAAAAGTTACACAATTAAAAAAAAAATTAAAAAACATAAAAAAAAAAAAATCAGGAGTCAAAACACGTTTTGAAAATAAAAGAAGACATTCAAAAATTCATTTTGCATGATTTTCAGTCTAAAAAATGTTATCTCAGAATTAAAAAAAAATAAAAATAAAAAAATATCGGTATCGGCCAATAACAGCATCATTAATATCGGATATCGGCATCGGCAAAAATTTTCCACATCAGTGCATCCCTAGTCTTAAGCATCGCAGACACTCCACTAAAGAAACCTTAACTAAGAATTTACAGACACAATTTGGCACATTTCAGGTGGATTAACAAAATGTAACATGCCAAATATTTACAAACCAAAGCAAAGAAACATCCCCCCGCTCCATATCTCTGGTCTCCATGTAGAGCTTAATGTATCCACTTCTCAGTTTGACAAATACGACACCGGCGAGGTTCGAACGGCCTTTTTCTGCTCCTTAAGAGACAAAAGCTCGGTCTCATTTAGCTAGAGGCTGGCGTGGCGTGTAATGTCCCGCCGTACATCTGTCCGCGGGGTTCGCGCCGATGCATTTTCTCTGCCCTTTTCTGCCCGCGGCCTACAGCTAAACCAGGTGGGGTCTGCTCATTCATTTCCCCCGTACGCTCGCCATTTTTTCTGCACATAAACTGCGATCTAAATCACACAAATGGCTTCGCATCATGTCGAGATCATAACCGTATTAAAAAAAAAAAAAAATGGAAAAAGCTTTGAAAACACGCTAGCACGTTATCTCCTACACCTCTCCGTGCCCTTTCTGAAACGGCTTTGTCCTCGCGTAGCAATCTGCATGTTGAATTTTAGCGTTCCGTCATCGTAAACGTATTACGAGGCGGGCTAATATCGCGGTTAGCTTTTTGGGGGAAATGCCGCCGGAAAACACAGGACGTTAGCGTTAGCACTAGCGTTAGCGTTTCTGGCGGCGCGAGCTTGATTATGTCATTTGGTTTTGTCCCGAGTCGTGCTGCGTTTTATGTCTTTGCCGAGAAATCTACCTCCTGACAGATCATTAGTCATCGCAGGCTTCCCCCTCCCCCGCTAACTCCTCCTCTCGCTCTATCTATCGCTCTCTCTCTCTGTCTCCTACACCCTCTTTCTCCTTTTTCTTCCCCAATTCTCTTTCTCTTCCTCTTGCATTCCCTTTCGCTTCATCTTTACCTTCTCTCTTCTATTTTTTTATCTCTTTCTCTCTCTCCTCTCTCTTTATATACCAGGTCTCTCTTCCTCTTTTTTTCTCCACTCTGTATCTCTCTCTCCTTCCTCATCTTCTGTCTCTTCACCTCTTTTCTCTCACTATATATATATTATTCCCCATTTCTCTCACCTTCTCTCCCTCTTTCTTTCTCTCTCTCTTTCCCCCTCTTTCTATCTGCTTCTCTCTTTCTCCGCTCTATCTCTATATCCCTCTTTTTCCTCACCTTCTGTCTTTTCACTTCTTTTTTCCCTCTCAGTCTCTCTCTCTCACCATCATCTCCTTTCACTCCATCTTTACCCTCTCTCTTCTTTCTCCCCTTCTATTTTTTATCTTTCTCTCTCATCTCTCTCTTTTTATATACCAGGTCTCTATTCCTCTTTTTCTTTCTCCACTCTCTCTCTCTCTCTCTCTCTCCTTCCTCATCTTCTCTCTCTTTACCTCTTTTCTCTCTCTCTCACCCTCTATATTATTCCCCATTTCTCTCACTCCTTTCTATCACCCACCTTCTCTCTCCCTCTTTCTTTCTCTCTCTCTATCTGCTTCTCTCTTTCTCCACTCTCTCTATCTCCCTCTTTTTCCTCACCTTTTCTGTCTTGTCACTTCTTTTTTCCCCTCTCTCTCCCGTTACTCTCTCACTCCTTTCTATCACCCACATTCTCACGTCCTTTTCCCACCTCTTCACTCTTCTCTCTCGCTCCTGCGTTTTTCCTTTTCTCTCTTTCTCTCTCTATACCTCTCTCATCTCCTTTCGCTCCATCTTTACCCTCTCTCTCTCTGTCTCCCCTTCAATTATTCGATCTCTCTCTCTCTCTTCATACCCTCTTCCACCTTCCTCTCCCTCTTTTATTTACCAGTTCTCTCTTTCTCTCTCTCTTTCTTTTTTCCCTTCTCTCTTCATTTTCATATATTATTTCCTCTCTTTCTCTTTGTCCTCATAGTGACTTCCTCATCCTCTCTCTTTCCCAATTCTCTGAATTCTCTCTGCCTCTATCATTCCCTTTCGCTCCATCTTTACCCTCTTTACACTTTACACTCTTTATTATTCGTCTGTCTACATCTCCAAAGCTCAAAACACTCTGTTCCACCTTGTGATGTCATGAAGTGGTAGTTTTTTGTTCATGATGAGGAAACATTAGAACAAAGACCAGAAAGTAGAGTAATATGAGCCCTTTAATTATCTATATTATTATAAAACTCTCTCTGCTGAAATAAAAAACATTTACGTCCTCTCTCCACCTCTCCTCCTCTTTATCTCTCCTCCTCTTTGCCTCTCCTCTCCATCTCCCCTCCTCATGACCTCTCATTCTAGTCTAGTTCTCCTCACCTCATCTCCTTCTTTCTCCATCTCTCCTCTTTACCTCTCCTTCTCTTCCTCTCTCCTCCTTTTCTCCATCTCTCTTCCTCTCCTCCTTTCCATCAGTCCTACTCTTCTCTTCCTCCTCTACGTCTCCTCATCGTCTTATTCTAGTCCTCCTACCTTTCTTCACCTCATCTCCTCCTTTCTTCATCTCTCCTCTTTACTTTTCCCTTCTCTTCTCCTTCTCTCCTCCTTTCTTCCTCTCTTCTCTTTCTCCTCTCTCCTCCACCTCTTCCTCTCATTCTAGTCCTTTCTTTCACCTTTCTTCACCTCATCTCCTCCTCCTTTCTTCATCTCTCCTCTTTACCTTTCCTCTCGTCTTCTCCTTCTCTCCTCCTCTTTACCTCTCCTCTCCATCTCTTCCTCCCCCCTCTCCTCCTTTCCATCAGTCCTCCTCTTCTTCTCCTCCTCTCTTCCTCTCCTCATCCTCTCATTCTAGTCCTCCTACCTTTCTTCACCTCATCTCCTCCTTTCTCCATCTCTCCTCTTTTCCTTTCCTCTCCTCTTCTCCTCCTCTCCTCTCTCCTCCACCTCTTCCTCTCATTCTAGTCCTCTCTTTTACCTTTCTTCACCTCATCTCCTCCTCGTTTCTCCTCCTCCTCCTCTCCTCCTCTCCTCCTCTCTTCCTCTCTCCTCCACCTCTCCGTGAGTGTGACCTGTGCGGATGGCTACATCATTTTGACACGTAATTATCTCTGGCTCTTTAATCACCTCCATAAAGATTAAGTAGAGGAGACAACAGCGGAGGTCGTGTCTCCAAATCAAAGCGTTACCGTGGCGATGTGACAAGGCGCTGTAACCGCTCTGGTGTTTTATACGGGTCACCTGACGGGACAGAGGCCCTTTAACTCTCCTGAACGCAACATCAGCAAAACCTGACCACTCGTAAAGCACAGGCACACAAGATAATGTTTGTGGAGGTGTTTTGTCCTGGTTCAGGCCAACTTTAGGCCAAGTTCAGTCCAAGTTTAGGCCAAGTTTAGGCCTGGTTTAGTCCTGGTTTAGTCCTGGTTTAGTCCTGGTTTAGTCCTGGTTTAGCCCTGATTTAGCCCTGATTTAGCCCTGATTTAGGCCTGGTTTAGTCCTGGTTTAGTTCTGGTTTGTCCTGAAATAATCCTGGTTTACAGCACTTAAACTGTCCTGATCACAACATCAGCAAAAATAGAAAACTCATAAAATACAGGGACACAAGCTACATGTGTTTTTATTCCTGGTTTAGTCCTGGTTTAGTCCTGGTTTAGTCCTGGTTCAGGCCCGGTTTAGTCCTGGTTCAGGCCTGGTTTAGGTCTGGTTCAGGCCTGGTTTAGGTCTGGTTTAGGCCTGGTTTAGTCCCGGTTTACTCCTGGTTCAGGCCTGGTTTAGTTCTGGTTTAGGCCTGGTTTAGGCCTGGTTTAGTCCCGGTTTAGTCCTGGTTCAGGCCTGGTTTAGGCCTGGTATAGGCCTGGTTTAGTCCCGGTTTACTCCTGGTTCAGGCCTGGTTTAGTTCTGGTTTAGGCCTGGTTTAGTCCTGGTTTAATCCTGGTTTACTCCTGGTTCAGGCCTGGATTAGTCCTGGTTTAGTCCTGGTTCAGGCCAGGTTTACAGCACTTAAACGTTCGTGCTTGCAACATCAGCAAAAGAGAGAAAATACAGGGACACAAGCTAATGTTTGTAGAAGTTTTTAGTCCTGGTTTAATACTGGTTTAGTGCTGACTTAGTCCTGGTTCAGACCAGGTTTAGTCTTGGTTAAGTCCTGGCTGCGTCATAGTTTAGTTGAGGATTAGTCCTGGTTCAGTCCTTGTTTACTCCTGTTTATGTCCAGTTTTCGTCCTGGTTGAGACAGGATTTAATCTTTATTTAGTTAAGTCCTGGTTAAGTCATGGTCAAGGACTGTTTAACCCTGGTATAGTCCTGGTTTAGTCCTGATCACTTGTGGTTCAGTCTATACAGGAGTTATTTGGGTCTTGGAGGTCAAAAAATCTCTAAAAATACCTCACACAGACATTTTATCATGGATTATATGACAGAGCTTAAAGAGGAACCCACAGCACAGATTTCGTTGCGATAGAAAACGCAGATTGTTGTTACCTTCGTCTCTTTTCCTCTTCTCTCCGTTGGATCGGGGAATTCCCAGAATGCCGTTGATGGAGTAGGAGCCGGCGGGGTCAGAGGCGCTGGTGACCGGAGGAGACACTGTGCTCGGGACTGGAGAGGAGAGAGAAGAGAGAAAAGAACGATGGTTTAGTTTTGTTTTTAAATCAAGACGGAGATTTTACAATTAAATATAAAAACTGTATGGTCGAAATGAGAAAGTCACAAAAGCTGTAGTTGTTTGAGTATTTAGGATGTTCTGTGATCAACAAAATCTACTTATTCTGTGTCAAAGTTCTTACAGGTCCCATGGCATGAAATTTTCACTTTCTGAGGTTTTTGAACGTTAATGTGAGCTCCCCTACCCTGTGTAGGGCCCCCCCCCCCCATGGTTAAAAGTTGCGAAATGTGTAAACTGAGCATTTGCGATCCTTTTCTGCGTTTGAAAAAAAGACAGCCCAAACGGGAGATTCTGAACAAGGGAACTTTCTGACGTCACACTCTGAGAAAATGGAAATGAATTTCCACCCCCGTCTGGATGTCTACCCACCGTCGCTGGAAATCACGCCCAGAGAATTTGGACCACAAACGAGCTACGAAATGCGAGATGCGTTTTTTTTTGCGTGGAGACACATGAGAGTGTTTCCAGGCTCGGATGTCCTTTATCCGAGTCCCCGAACCTCTGAAACAGCAGTGGTTTAATTTTATTTTCTGTGGAAATTTGTTTATTTCATGGGACTCGTCTCGTATCTTCCTTAGCGCTTAAAACACAGAAGTGGGGCCAGCGCATATCGCACTGCTGATCCTGGAAACAGCAGCGTATTTGGCCACACCCCACCCGCTGCACTGGCCTGTCTCTGTCCTCCTCATTTGCATTCAAGCAACAACGCCCAGAATAAAGTGTTTCAGAGAGATATTTATGACTGTGACTGTCTTCATGAGGCTTTCTCATGCACTGAGGCTTGATTTTGGAGAAGGATTCATTTACAGTATTAGGGAACCACTAAGGCGCCATATAAAGGCATCAAGAAGTACCATGTCATGGGATCTTTAAGGAGGAGACGGAGAAGGACAAGGTTTTTGGCCACGGCGTTTTGGGGCAGTGGCACCAATGTCCGTAGAAATGAACGTGTTGGTGCGGAGTCGCAGACAAGAGTGGTGGGACTGCTACGTGCTTCGCCGCTTCACTGGTACGAGGTTCATATACTATTTTCGCATGACAAGAAGAACATTTGTGTACATTTGTGAGCGCCTACTTGTACCACTCTCGCTGGAGGAAACACGGGCAGGTCGGATGAATGCGACCTGGCTGTTCAGACTGAAGTCGCATGCCAAAAGATTGGATATGTATCGGTTTTAGGACCACATATCTTGGGCTATGTTCACACTGCAGCCTGAAGTGACCCAAATCCGATTTTTTCGCCCCTATGTGACTTTAAAAATAATCTCACTCCAAAAGCCCATATTTGCCATGTCTAACAGGTCATTCTAGACGCCCCCTCTTGGTAGATCTCGGCACACCATCAACCTCAAAAGTAGACCTCGGTTAAAAAAAGGTTGAGTACCCCTGGTTTAGATCTTTACAAACATGTTTTGGGACTTTTTATTTTCTTTCAAAATGTAACTATGAACAAATGCAACTTTTCTGGTGAAGCCTCTACCTCCTGCTAATTTAGATCCATCTTATTGTTTTGCATAAAATGTACCACAGTATGGCATTAAACGTATCTATATCTATGTGGACCAGCAAGTGACGCCACCGGGTCAAGTTACATATTAGATCCGTGGAGAGGTGATGCCACTTACAGTAAGTTTTTTTGTTTAAACCTGAAAAAAATCTGTCTAATGTCACACTACGGAGGATTCCAGGGCAAAATACTGAACAGAATCCTAATTTCAACACTAATAGGAATAGGAAAGCTTGTCGGAAGTTGGAGTAAAGTTGCGTTACCGATGGTGTGTCCGGGCGATGTGAGCGAGGAGCCGTCTGGAGAAGGATGGAACGGCTGCTGCACTTTGGTTCTGATGATCCTGAAGAAAGAAAAAAGAGAAACAAAACTGGGGTCAAGAACAAGATCTTAAATCAAGTTTCAAACTGGTATAAACTAAAGCAGGTTTTAATTTAAACTATAAACAAACTCATCCATATTTGTGTAAATGTTATAGTTTCTCATGAGTTTATTGAATTGTGTGGGTAATTTGATCAAAACCATTGGTAAAGAAAGATTAAAACTGATTAAAAAGTAGGAATAAATCAGCTCAATCAGTAAATCAGAACTAAACCAGGTCTAAACCAGGTCCAAACCAGGTCTAAACCAGGTCCAAACCAGGTCCAATCCAGGTCTAAACCAGATCTAAACCAAGCCTAAACCAGGTCTAAACCAGGTCTAAACCAAGCCTAAACCAGGCCTAAACCAGGTCTAAACCAGGTCTAAACCAGGTCTAAACCATATAACCACACATTATATAAAATCATAATATTACTCTGTTTTAGTGTTTTGACTAATTTGATTTACAATATTACTGTATGTTGATAATTATTTTGATAATAAACCTCATTTACCATAGTTTACTGAACATTACTCATAGTATTAAAAACAATCTAATCAATACATTTAAAATACTGTAGATTCGTATTCTAGAAGGTTTCAGTCCATTTTTACCTGTATTTGGTTAAAAATGTAAAAAAAATGTAATTTTAACTGTAGAATAGGAGTAACTCTTTCTGTTCTCCTCTCCCTGTTCTTCTCCTCTTCTCCCTGTTCTCCTTTTCTTTCTGTTCTCCTCTTTCTGTTGTCCTCCTCTCCCTGTTCTCCTCCTTTCTGTTGTTCTCCTCTCCCTTTTCTCCTCCTCTCCTTGTTCTCCTCCTCTCCTTGTTCTCCTCCTCTTTCTGTTGTCCTCCTCTTTCTGTTGTCCTCCTCTTTCTGTTCTCCTCTTTCTGTTCTCCTCCTCTCCCTGTTGTCCTCCTCTTTCTGTTCTCCTCCTCCTCTCCCTGTTCTCCTCCTCTTTCTGTCCTCCTTCTCTCCCTGTTCTCCTTCTCTCCCTGTTCTCCTCCTCTTTCTGTTCTCCTCCTCTTTCTGTTCTCCTTCTCTCCCTGTTCTCCTCCTCTCCCTGTCTTCCCTGTTCTCTCCGTTCCGATCAGGCTGTATTGATCTGTGTCTGGAGGAAAACGGGAAAAGAAGTTGTGGATTAGTGGAGTGTGCGGAGCCGGAGCCATGCAAATACACGGCGATAAATTATATGTGACAGGAAACCGATACCTCCTGATGGGCCTGTGCTCCCGCCTCCCGGGATTCTGTTCATCCGGAGAGGAGGACAAACGGGAGACGGGAGCGTTTGTTCACTTTAAAACGCTTCATGCAGACAAACGAAGAGGTCGCGGCAGGAAATAGCGATTTTATTTTTTCTGCAATTTAAATGGACGCACTTTAATTTCACCAAAAACAACAAAATCTCCTGTTTTATTCTGCACAAAAACAGGTTCTGAAGTGATTCTTGTATTAATTTATCAGTTGATATTTCTTAATTTTAGACTTAGACAAAATTTATTGATCTGCAATGGAAAATACTTGAACACAGTGGCTCACGCATCACATTATATTACAATAACAAACAGTAAAAAATATAAAAATGGTAATAATAATAAATTCTAAAATCAGTCTTTCTGTCAAATCTTCTGCATAAAAAAAGATGAAATTTCAACCCTTTTTTTCCCATTAATATTAATATAATTTTGGGGGACTTTGTTCTGAGAGATAAACATATTCAACCTGAAGCCACAGTAAGAATGTTTTTGTCACGAATAAACTCAAATAAAAGCATGTTTTTCATTTTGGTAGTTTAATTGAGCACTAACACTGCAAACACTGCAAACACTTCCTTACTCACAACGGGCTTGCATCTCCACAAACCTGACCTGACACCTCCAGAAAGTTCTAAGGACGGGACGAGGTACGAGGTTTGGTCCATGAGAACGAGACAAGACGAGATTTTGAACGATATGTAATAAATTGTAAAAATCCAGTTCTATTTTGTTTATTTATACTGTACCTTTAATTAATTTGGAACATTCAAAACATTAACCAGATTTATTTATCTATCTTTTTGATAATGAGAAAAAAATAAATAAATAATAATAACACATTTTGTATTATTATATCTTGACAGGGAAAAGGCCTTGTAGTAGTTTTTTTTAATTCTGAGAAAAAAACTTTTCTCAGAATTTCTGACTTTTTTCTCAGAAATTCTGACTTTTTTTCTCAGAAATTCTGAGAGTTATTCTCAGAATAATAATTAAAAAAAAAATCTGTTCATGTGGCCCTAATCCTCTTCTGTATTGTAGAGATTTTTATATAATCGATAGAAGAGATTCTTTTGAAAAAAAAAATAGGGTGAATATATATTTACTATTTATTTACCTAGTTGAAAGCAAAAATTATTATACAAATTTTTACCTTTTTTTAAAAAAAATAATTCAAAAAATAACAAAACCTGTTAGGCTAACAAATACCATAATTTTCTCCATAAACAATAACCATTTTATATTTCATACTGCACCTTTAATTAATTTGGAACAACATTAAAATATTTAAATAACCAAAACATTATTGTCTTTTTGATATTGAGAAAAATACATATATAAATAAAAATAACTAATCTTTTATTACTATCTTGATAAGGGAAAAGGCCTTGTAGAGATTTTTATTTTTATTTTGAATCTTGAATCTATATAATTTATAGAAGGTTTTTTTTTTTTTTATGGGTTGAATATACAATTCATTTACCTCGTTCAAAGTAAAAAAAAATATTATATGAATTCCAAAATGTGTCTTTTCCTGTTAGGCTAGTAAAAAATACCACCATTTTCTCCATAAACAATAATCATTTTCTATTTCATGCAGGTAACATCCCACCTCTAAAATGTTACATACTGAACCTTTAATTAATCTGGAATCATTAAAATAATACAAAAAACAAATTCTTTGTCAAAGAATCCAAAGATTCTTTTTTCTTTTTTTTTCTTTTTTTAATTGACAAAAACACAAATAACTAAAGTGAAATGACTGTATCCTGATAGGGAAAAGGCCCTGTGGATTTTGTTTGTATTTTTTGATAATGTAATATATAAAAGAGATTCTTAAAAAAAAAAAAACAGTTAAAATAACTAATTTGTTTTTTTGTTTTATTGTTTTAGTCAATTTGTTAGCGTGTTTCAAGTTTAAATTCCAGAAAATATATCAGAAAGTCAAATAATTCAGAAAACAACAAACAACAAAATACTGGTTGAATACATCATTTCCATATGGACAAAGTTAAAGCTGCACTCTGTAACTTTTCGGTTGGGGGTCCGTCACCTGCTTGTTTCCATGGATATGCCTTTTCTCTGCCTGGAATGTTCAACAGTGTGACATTAAACAGCTCTACTTTACATTTATTCTGTGAGCGTGGTCACCTCTTCACAGATCTGACCTGTAACTTGGTCTGGTTTGGTCTCTCTATGAAGATAGAAAGATTTAATGCCATACTGTGGAACATTCCAGACAAAGGAATAACATCTCCATCCATCTGTAAAGTTACACAACGCAGATTTAAGTTTAAAAAAAAAAAAAAAAAAGATTACACAGATTCCAAAATGTGTCAAATTGTGGAGGATTTTTGTAAAAATATCTAGATCAGAACTAGACCAGGAGTAGACCAGGACAGGACAAGGACTAGACCAGGACTAGACCAGAACTAGACCAGGACTAGACCAGGACTAGACCAGGACTAGACCAGGACTAGACCAGGACTAGACCAGGACTAGACCCAAACTAGACCAGGACTAGATCAGGACTAGACCAGGACAAGATCAGGACTAGACCAGGACTAGACCAGAACTAAACCAGGACTAGACCAGGACTAGACCAGGACTAGACCAGGACTAGACCAGGACTAGACCAGGACTAGAGCTGAACCAGACCAGGACTAGACCAGGACTAGATCAGGACTAGAGCTGAACCAGACCAGGACTAGACCAGGACTAGATCAGGACTAGAGCTGAACCAGACCAGGACTAGACCAGGACTAGACCAGGACTAGAGCTGAACCAGACCAGGACTAGACCAGGACTAGATCAGGACTAGAGCTGAACCAGACCAGGACTAGACCAGGACTAATTAAAATTTAACAAAACCTGTGCAGTTACAAAAAATAAAAAATATTGGATTAATGGTTCTGAAGTGACGTTTGACCTCTGCATGATCGCGTTACATAATTTCCAAACGGACAAACGCACACAGACAAACGCCAACGATATTTATGACGAAAAACACAAACTCTCGGAGCGTGGCGTTCCAGCGGGAGTCTGTATCGACGTTATAATCCTTCCCCGTTTTCCCGTAACAGTTTTTTCGACCTGGACCTGAACGCCGCGTAAATCTGAACCCTTTATTTGGTTTCCATGGCGTCCACATCGAATAAGCCATTTAGGACGAGGAAAAATTAACAACGCCACTGTAGCAGAAATCCCCCTAAGAAATATGAAAATGGCTCGAGGCTGGGATCAATACTCGAAGCGGGAATCTTCTGTTTATGTTTTTGTGTCTGGAGTTTGGGCTCGGCGTGAGGAGGAGGATTATATTCACTCACGTACTGGATTTTTACTTTGCAAATATGTTTTATTTTGTTTTATTTTATTTTATTTGTCAAATAGTTGTTTAAAGGTGAACAATAGAACTTTTCTGGTGGGCGGTCCGCTACCGGCTTGTTGCCATGGAGATGCTTTTGTTTTAGCCAGTGTCAAATAGGATCAAACCAAGAGTGAAGACAATAAATGTGAACCAGACCAGGACTAGATCAGGACTACACCAGGAATAGACCAGGGCTAGAGCAGGACTAGACCAGGGCTAGTCCAGGACTAGTCCAGGACTTAACCAGGACTAGACCAGGACTAGACCAGGGCCAGACCAGAACTAGACCAGAGCTAGACCAGGACTAGATCAGGACTAGACCAGGACCAGACCATGGCCAGACCAGGACTAGACCAGGGCTAGACCAGAACTAGACCAGAACTAGACCAGGACTAGACCAGAACTAGACCAGAACCAGACCAGAAAGAGAAAGGACTAGACCAGGACTAAACCCAGGCTAGAACAGGACTAGACCAGGACTAGACCCGGGCTAGATCAGAACCAGACCAGGTCTAGAACAGGACTAAACCAGGACTTGACCAGGACTAGATCAGAACAAGAACAGGACTAAACCTGGACTTGACCAGGACTAGATCAGGACTAGATCAGAACAAGAACAGGACTAAACCTGGACTAGAACAGGACCAAACCAAATCTGCATCAGTACCATCAGGGTCAAACCAGGACAAATATAACTGCCCCCTCAACCCAGGCCTAAACCTGAACGAGGACCAAACCAGGACTAAACCAGGACTAGACCTGTACCAAACCAGACCAAGTGAAAACTAAGTGTGAAAACTAGGATTAAACCAGGTTAAATGTGCCCTAATCCAGGCCTAAACTGGACAAATCATGACCAAAAACAGGACTCAAACAAAACAAAACCAGGTCTAAACCAGGATTAAACCAGGACCAAACCGAAATCCCAATGAACCGACATTATCAGACATTTCTACACATTATTTTCTCTCGTTTTGTCACTGAAAAGCTCTTTGACGCTGTTCTGATACATTCTGCACTGAGCTGTCTCCAACGCTGCTTTTAAATGGGCCTTTTTAAGAAGCCGTTTAAGCATGAAATGAATCCTCTCTCTCTTCCTCTCCCTGTCTCTTCCTCTCTCTATTCTTCCTCTCTCTCTTTTTCCTTCCCTCTCTTCTTCTCTCTCCTTCTCTGTCTCTTCTTCTCTCTCTCTTTCTCTGTCTCTTTTTCCTGTTTCCTTCTCTGTCTCTTCTTCCTCTGTTTCCTTCTCTGTCTCTCTTCCTCTCTCTCTCTCTTCTTCCTCTCTCCTTCTGTCTCTCTTCCTCTTCCTCTCTGTCTCTCCTTCCCCCCTCTTCCCCTCTCTCTTTCTCTCTCTTCTTCCTCTCTCTCTTTCCCTCTTCTTCCTCTCTCTCTTTCCCTCTCTCTCTGTCTCTTCTTCCTCTCTCCTTCTCTATCTCTTCTTCCTCTCTCTCAATCTCTGTTTCTCTTCCTCTGTCTCTCTTTCCTTCTCTCTCTCTCTCTTCCTCTCTCTCCATCTCTCTTTCTCTTTCCTTCTCTTTCTGTCTCTCTTCCTCTCTCCGTCTCTCTTTCCTTCTCTCTGTTTCTTCTTCCTCTCTCTCTCTTCTTCCTCTCTCTGTCTATTCTTCCTCTCTCTCCATCTCTCTCTTTCCTTCTCTCTCCGTCTCTCTCTCTCTCTTTCCCTCTCTCCATCTCTCTTCCTCTCTCTCCGTCTCTCTTTCCCTCTCTCTCCTTCTCTATCTCTTCTTCCTCTCTGTCTCTCTTCCTCTCTCTTTTATTCCCTCTCTCTCTTTCCCTTTCTCTTCCCCTCTCTCTCTTCCTCTTTCCCTCTCTGTCTCTCTTCCTCTCTCTCCTTCTGTCTCTCTTCCTCTCTCTCTCTCTCATTCCCTCTCTCATTGTGATGGAAAGATACTGTCCTCTCGCCCTCCGCTCAGGACTCCTCCATGGAACACTGACTCTTAACCAAAGTTCACATCTCCTCTCTGTCTTTCACCTCCTTTATCTCTTTTCATTTATTCTTCCACCCCTCCCTCTCTCTCTCTGTGTCCTCATCTGTCTCTTCTTTTCCCTTTACCTCTTGCTCTCTCCTTCTGTCTTTTCTTTTTCCTCACACTACTTCCTCGCCTGACTGAATGAAAACAGATCTGGTATTTTACGTCACTGTTTGTGGGCAGTTTTTTTTTTTTTTTTTTTTTTTTTTTTAATTTATTTCATTCATAAGTATAAAAAGACATCAACATTTGTGATAACAAATAACAAAATATTGAATGAAAGGGAGCAGAAAGAAGAGTTATCTTATGTTATCTGCCCCCTCTTCCCTTTTCCAAACACCAACACCGATAGTGACTGTAAAACCTTTCCTCATTACATTCCATTTCAATCACAATTATTAATCAATTGTAAACATAAAGCTTCATTGTTAGTGTAACAATTTTACAGAGAGAGAGTTTTATTTTGGTAAAACAATATAAAGTTTAATTTTAAAGCTACATCATGTAACTTTCCCTGTGGATGTGTGTGGAATCCCTGCACACATCCACATCCAGAATACCTGTGGAGTATTTGCTTCCATGGAACAGAACGGTAAAGATCTATGGAGTTGAACACAGCTGGAGTTGTCTTTTGTTTCACTTTTGTTTTTTCTCTTCTTCCTCTCTCTGTCTATCTTTCTCTCTCTCTTTCCTTTTCCTCTCTCTCTTTCCCTCTCTCCTTCCTCTCTCTCTCTCCTTCTCTGTCTCTTCTTCCTTCCTCTCTCTCTCTCTCTCCCCTTCCTCTCTCTATCTCTCCTTCCTCTCTCTCCTGTCTCTATCTCTTGCTCTTCCTCTCTCTCCCTCTGTATCTTCTTCCTCTCTCTCCTTCTCCATCTCTTCTTCCTTTCTTCTCTCTCTCTCTGTCTCTCTCTTCTTCCTCTCTCTCCTCTGGCTCATCTTCCTCTCTCTCTGTCTCTTTCTCTGTTTCCCTCTCTGTCTCTTCTTCCTCTCTCTCTCTTTCCCTCTCTCTCCTTCTCTATCTCTTCTTCCTCTCTCTTTCCCTCTCTCTGTCTTTTCTTCCTCTCTCTCTCTTTCTCTCTCTCCTGTCTCATCTTCCTCTCTCTCTCTTTCTTCCTCTCTCTCTTTCCCTCTCTCCTTCTCTATCTCTTCTTCCTCTCTCTCTCTTTCCCTCTCTCCTTCTGTCTCATCTTCCTCTCTCTCTCTTTCTCTCTCTCTTTCTGTCTCATCTTCCTCTCTCTCTCTTTCCCTCCGTCTCTTCTTCCTCTCTCCGACTCTCTCTGGCTCTCTCTCTTTCCATCTCTCTCTCTGTCTCTTCTTCCTCTCTCCTCTATCTCTTCTTCCTCTCTCTTTCTCTATCTGTCTCTATTCCTCTCTCTCTTTCCCTCTCTCTGTCTCTTCTTCCTCTCTCTCTCTCCTTCCCTCTCTTCCTCTCTCTCTCACTCTGTCTCTTCTTCCTCTCTCTCTGTCACTCTTCCTCTCTTCACTTTTGTTTTTTAAATTCTGAATTAAACAGTTTGGAATTAAAATATTCCCCTTCGAGTTTACATGGAAATAATCATTCCGAATTGCGTTTTAAATCGGATTTATTTAATTATGCTGAACGTCTGGGGGTCGGGAAGGGAAGGGTTCTGATCGGACAGGAAGACCTGAAGAAAAAACACGAACTTCTGCAGCTGCCGGCTTTTTCGTCATCTTGGTTTGTCGTTACGCCGCGGACACAAACGCGATCCAAACTTTTTCCGCAGTTGTTCCGATGATAATTAAGCAGCAGCTGGAAAGTTCTATCCTCTCGCTTCACATCTGTCAGCTGAGGAGGAGGAGGGAAGAGCGTCGGAGGAGGAGGAAGAAGACAAGCTGGTCGACCTCAGCCCACTCCCGCATCCCAAAATCCAAGGAACGCTCGATGGAAGTCCGAAGAGAGGACTGGTGGAAAGGGATCGGAAGTGCTGAACGACCGGAATTATTTTTTAAGAAGAATAAACGTTGATGATCGAGGAGTAAATTATCCGGTTTTAAAATCAGAATAAACCACCCACTTACTTTGGAATTAAGTTTAATTCTGAGTAATCATTTTCAGTAGGAACTAAGTGTTCATATGGTCTCTTAAAAGTCTCTTAAAAGCGGAATAAATTTTGATTTAGAATTAAATGATTTGTATTCGGAATTAAAGTGTAAAAGTTGGACTAGACCAGGACTAGACCAGGACTAGACCAGGTCTTGACCAGGACAAAACCAGGACTAGATCAGGGCTAGGCCAGGACTTGTCCAGGACCAGACCAGGACTAAACCAGGACTAGACCAGGACTAGACCAGGACTAGACCAGGACTAGACCAGGACTAGACCAGGACTTGACCAGAACAAGACCAGGACTAGACCAGGACTAGACCAGGACTAGACCAGGACTAGACCAGGACTAGACCAGGACTAGACCAGGACTAGACCAGGACATTGGCATTAAAACACATTGCATCTTTTATGTAACTGTTTTATTCATTAGCCGCAGTTATAGTTTTCCGATCATATTACGACTCTGCCATTTTAGAAAACAAATCGAGCTTCATTACTTTATTTACCAAAGCAATTCAAAATGTCTGCCAATTTCTGCGGTTTAATAAAACAATACTTCCACCGCACAAAGCGCCGGAGTCTTATACGGGTCCTGTTCGAGTCTTATTGCTCTAATTAAGCAGAATCGTCACAGTTTAAACCAAAGCTGAGACAATTACGTCGATTCAAATGGGAAATCTGAGAGGCTCGGAGGAGAGCGCAGATATAATTACACAGATCTGCGGCTGGCTTCGTTCTTCTGTTTGAATTAAAGCAGGTTTCTAACAATTATCCCCAATCATAAATAATTTCCTCTAGAACAGGACGGGGAGCGGGCCAGGAGGGCTGAGATTATAAAAAACACTGAAAATAAATGAGATAAATGAGGGGAAATTGCTTGATTTCAGAGTCTGTGTTAGTTTGAGTGGTCTTGACTAATTTAGATTTAATTGGCAACATTATTTGACTAACGGACAATTAACTGGCCAATATTACGCTACTTTCTGATTTAATTTTAGTTAAAATGTTGTTTCCTCATCACAAATTGCCCTGGAGTTGTGTTTTGTTTCGTTTCGTTCACACGTTTAACGCACAAACCTGCAGATTTTGGCTTCTTAGTTCGTCTCTCAAACTGAAAACACACACATCTTCACTAGAATCATTTTTAGAATAATAAATTTAGTTCCAGGAATTAGCGATCTCAAAAAAAAAATCTCAAAATCTCAATCTCAGAAGGTAAAAGGAGTGTGTAGAATCCCAGTCGTCCAGGTAGAATGCACGGGATAAGAAGTTCAATTCGTCAACTGGACTGTTCAGTTTAAAACTACCGCTCCGTGACATCACAAAGTGGACAGAGCATTTTGAGCTTTGGAGATGTAGACGGACTAATAATAAAGAGTTACTCAAACATGTGAATGAAACAAACAAAACTGGAGGTCTGTTTTTGATGAGGAAACAAAACATGGATAAAAGCTCAATTTTGCGTAATATAAGACCTTTAAGGCCTATATTATGCAAAATTAAGTCTTCGAAAAAATAGGTTTGTCTATTTTTTATTATAATTTCAGTCGTAATTTTAATGTGGCGTTTAGTAGCTCATGTCCCAGTGTGGAGGTGGACATAGGCCTGTAACGATATTTAATATATAACTTATTGTTCAAGATGTTGATTTTTGAGGAAATATTTAGAGCTAATGTGACTAAACCAAGACTGGGACAGGACACTGACACTGCTGCTTAAATTACACTTAAATTACTACTGCTGCTTAAATGACACTGACACTGCTGCTTAATTTACATTTAAATGATACTGACACTGCTGCTTAAATTGCACTTAAATGACACTAACACTGCTGGTTATATTAAATTTAAATGACACTGACACTGCTACTTAAATTTCACTGACACTGCTGCTTAAATTACACTGCTGCTTAGATGACACTGCTGCTTAATTTACATTTAAATAACACTGACACTGCTGCTTAAATTGCACGTAAATGGCACTAACACTGTTGGATATATTACATTTAAATGACACTGATACTGCTGCTTATATTACACTGCTGCTTAAATTACACTGCTGCTTAAATGACACTGACACTGCTGCTTCAGTTACATTTAAATAACAATGGCACTGCTGCTTAAATGGCACATAAATGACACTAACACTGCTGCTTACATTAAATTTAAATGACACTGACACTGCTGCATAAATGATACTTAAATGACACTGACACTGCTGCTTAAATTACACTTAAATTACACTAATACTGCTGCTTAAATGACACCATTTGAGCTTTATTATGCTACACATTGTGTGTTTTACCTATTTGTATTACACAAGTTTACTGTACTTTTGCTACAGGTATATGTGATGTTTTAGTCATGGTGTTTATTGTCTTGCTTATCACATGTTTTATGTTCACTATGAGCCTAGGGGGCGCTGCAATTTCAACTGTGTGTGCAACCTGTACATATGGTTTTTGACAATAAAGCTGACTTTGAACTTTGAACCAACCCCAGTCTACATTAAGACCAGGATCAAACCAGGTTCACTCCAGGTTCAAACCAGGACAAGTCAGAGGAAGTCCATTTCTTTGGTGATAACCGTAAATTTCCAAAATAACCACCAGCGACATAAGCACAAAATATCCTGTATATGACTTTACACTACAGTATGTACATTAAAACCAAACAAATTAAATGTAGAAACCGGAGATAAATCTAGTCAATAATTGTACTTTTAAATGTACTGGCAATATCGGCCTTAAATCTCCAGCAAAGGTCGATTTTGTTAGGGCCAAAAGAACTTTTTAAAGCGCAAAATGTGACTAGTTTGTAGTTAATTTATCTGACAACATTTTAACTCAAAAATTACAGCTGCCAATCCATGAAAATTTGCTGGATCAGGCATCGGTTCAGATATTTACTGGTCTTAGTTGTTCCACATAGTCTCGTACTGTTTTAGCTTTTTTATACAAAGTTGTTCTGTAGTTACTTGAGGATAAATGACAAATACACAACACATTTTTGTCAAACTATAGGCCAATATTATTTATTATTTAATACAGATGGGGGGCAGCTCAAATTAATATTGTTCAACTGCAGATTCTTGTTCTACTTTAGCACGATCTTGGGTTTAGTCGATAATATAAAGGATCAGGTTCCATATTTAGGAATTTATCTTTCCGATATTTCATGGCAAAGTACAGTGTAATCAATTGCTGTCTCACAACATTCTATAGGTCAGTACTGTTTAATACATCAATAAATAATAATAATAAGAGGCAAAAGTGTCTCTTGTCCCCGTCTGGGAGTATGATATCATCACATCACATCATAGAAACTGAAAACCAACAAAAAGTCATTTCACCAAATCTCGGTGTGTTTTTTTTTTTGCAGTGCGCAGCTCCCATAAGCCCCGGCGTGGCGGCGCTCGGAGCTGTGGTGGGCTGGGGGAAAATTGGCCTGTTTTATGGCCCAGGGGACGAGGCTGTGACCGAATATTGATCGGTTTGATGTGGACACGACCGCTCAGTGTTCAGGCTAACACAGCTGATTGTTGAGGGAGTCTGAGGGCCGAGATTGAATTGCTCCATTGAGACCGAAGAGACCAGAGCAGCAGAGAGACAGAACTCCCACCTACACTGTACCACAGACAGAGAGCCACAGAGAGCCACAGAGGAGCCAAAGAGAGACAGAACTCCCACCTACACTGTACCACACACAGAGAAAGAGCCACAGAGAGCCACAGAGAGCCAGAACTCCCACCTACACTGTACCACACACAGGCAGAGAGCCACAGAGAGCCAGAACTCCCACCTACACTGTGCCACACACAGGCAGAGAGCCACAGAGAGCCACAGAGAGCCAGAACTCCAACCTACACTGTACCACACACAGACAGAGAGCCGCAGAGAGCCAGAACTCCCACCTACACTGTACCACACACAGACAGAGAGCCACAGAGAGCCACAGAGAGACAGAACTCCCACCTACACTGTACCACACACAGACAGAGAGCCACAGAGAGCCACAGAGAGCCAGAACTCCCACCTACACTGTACCACACACAGGCAGAGAGCCACAGAGAGCCACAGAGAGCCAGAACTCCCACCTACACTGTACCACACACAGACAGAGAGCCACAGAGAGCCACAGAGAGTCAGAACTCCCACCTACACTGTACCACACACAGACAGAGAGCCACAGAGAGCCACAGAGAGCCACAGAGAGCCAGAACTCCCACCTACACTGTACCACACACAGACAGAGAGCCACAGAGAGCCACAGAGAGCCAGAACTCCCACCTACACTGTACCACACACAGGCAGAGAGCCACAGAGAGCCACAGAGAGACAGAACTCCCACCTACACTGTACCACACACAGACAGAGAGCCACAGAGAGCCGCAGAGCCACAGAGAGCCGCAGAGAGCCACAGAGAGCCACAGAGAGACAGAACTCCCACCTACACTGTACCACACACAGGCAGAGAGCCACAAAGAGCCACGGAGAGCCACAGAGAGCCAGAACTCCCACCTACACTGTACCACACACAGGCAGAGAGCCGCAGAGAGCCGCAGAGCCACAGAGAGCCACAGAGAGACAGAACTCCCACCTACACTGTACCACACACAGACAGAGAGCCACAGAGAGCCGCAGAGCCACAGAGAGCCACAGAGAGACAGAACTCCCACCTACACTGTACCACACACAGACAGAGAGCCACAGAGAGCCACAAAGAGCCACAGAGAGCCACAGAGAGACAGAACTCCCACCTACGCTGTACCACACACAGGCAGAGAGCCACAGAGAGCCACAGAGACACAGAACTCCCACCTACACTGTACCACACACTGGCAGAGAGCCGCAGAGAGCCACAGAGAGCCACAGAGAGCTACAGAGAGACAGAACTCCAACCTACACTGTACCACACACAGGCAGAGAGCCGCAGAGAGCCACAGAGGAGCCAAAGAGAGACAGAACTCCCACCTACACTGTACCACACACAGGCAGAGAGCCGCAGAGAGCCAGAAGTCCCACCTACACTGTACCACACACAGGCAGAGAGTCACAGAGAGCCACAGAGAGCCACAGAGAGACATAACTCCCACCTACACTGTACCACACACAGACAGAGAGCCACAGAGAGCCACAGAGAGCCACAGAGGAGCCAAAGAAAGACAGAACTCCCACCTACACTCTACCACACAAAGGCAGAGAGCCACAGAGAGCCACAGAGAGCCACAGAGAGACAGAACTCCCACCTACACTGTACCACACACAGGCAGAGAGCCGCAGAGAGCCACAGAGAGCCAGAGGAGCCAAAGAGAGACAGAACTCCCACCTACACTGTACCACACACAGACAAAGAGCCACAGAGAGGCAAAGAGAGCCACAGAGGAGACAAAGAGAGACAAAGAGAGCCACAGAGGAGCCAAAGAGAGGCAAAGAGACAGAACTCCCACCTACACTGTACCACACACAGACAGAGAGCCACAGAGAGGCAAAGAGAGCCACAGAGAGGCAAAGAGAGCCACGGAGAGGCAAAGAGAGCCACAGAGGAGCCAAAGAGAGGCAAAGAGAAGCAAAGAGAGGCAAAGAGAGCCACAGAGGAGCCAAAGAGAGGCAAAGAGAGCCAAAGAGAGGCAAAGAGACAGAACTCCCACCTACACTGTACCACACAGACAGCAGACAGAGAGAGCCACAGAGAGGCAAAGAGAGAGAAAGAGAGCCACAGAGGAGCCAGAAAGAGGAAAAGAGCAGCAGAGACCCAGGCCTCCCACCTACAATGTACCACACACAGACACAGAGCCACAGAGGGGCAAAGAGGAGCCAAAGAGAGGCAAAGAGAGAGAAAGAGAGGCAAAGAGAGAAGGAGAGAGAAAGAGGAGCCAAAGAGAGGCAAAAAGAGAGAGAGCCAAAGCGGAACCAACGAGAGGAAAAGAGCTCCAAAGAGATGCAAAGAGCAGCAAAGAGAGGGAAAGAGAGCCAAAGAGAGGCAAAGAGTGGCAAAAAGAGGCAAAGAGACAGCCACAAAGGAGCCAAAGAGCAGCAAAGAGAGGCAAAAAGAGAGAAAGAGAGCCAAAGAGAGGCAAAGAGACAGAAAGAGAGCCAAAGAGAGAGAAAGAGAGCCAAAGAGAGGCAAAGAGGAACCAAAGAAAAAAACAAGAAAATAGCCAAAAAAAAAAAAATCCAAAGAGGGAGTCAAACAGAGACAAAAAAATTAGTCAAAGAGGAGCCAAACTGAGCCAAACCAGTCCAAAATACTGCCTGCTGTCCTAATTTCAAACTCAATTTTAATGGAAAAGGGTCGATACCAACACCTCACTCATTACATTCTGACATTGAAAGTCTCTCGTATTTTTAATGTTCAGTTGTGTCTTTTCCAGTGAAATGCCAGATTACATTGGATGCCCTTCCTGTCATGTGACTGGGACAGGTTCAGTTCAGAGATTATACTTTTAAAGTCTTTTATATAAACTCCTATTTGTGTTTTAATTCTGACTGACGATTGAATGAAGTGAACATAGACTGTGTAAAGAAGTGGACTCCAGTCAAATGAAGCTCATGAGGCCAGCAGTTAGGAGAGAATTTGGAGCCAGGAATAGGAATTTATTTACGGACAAAATGGCTAAATAAAAACACCAGGATCATGTAGAGAGGCTCACTGTAGCAGTTACAGAGAGAGTTTTTTTTTTTTTTTTTTTCAGTTGGAGCCCGAGTCAATGGAGCCGGAAGTGCCACCATGCTCACTTCCTATTTGGCGGCTAGCGGGTTAGCTATGTCCATACAGTCTAACATAGAGAGAAATAAAAACCTACTCATGGAAACATTTAGTTTGAGAGCTTCAAATTTTTATTACCGATCTATGATTTGGAAAGATTCATGGCAAATATTAGAGCTTTTTTTTTTTTTTAATTGAGTGAAAAGTCAGACAAATCATCAATAATAAATAATAGAAAACATCTACAAAAATGCCAAAGATGTCAAAGAAGTAAAGGACAACTTTGGAAAGATACAAGAAATATAAGAAAAATCAATAATCCTTCACTAACAGGCTCGTTGAGAAGCCAATAACACGCCAATGAAAAACTAAAAATTAATTAAAACAATTAGTTAGTGGAGCAAATGCTACCACTTCATGACATCACAAGGTGGAACACAGCGTTTTGAGCTTATAAAAATGTTACTCAGTGAAACAAAAACACAATTCCAGGTCTGTTTTTGAGGAGGAAACGACATTATAACACGATTTAAAGCTCATAAGAGACAATTTTATAATAAGAGACAATTTTGTAATATTGGACCTTTAAACTTCTCTGTCTCCTTGGAAACAAGCAGGTGACGCAACCAGGCCAAGTTATAAGTCATATCCGTAGAGAGGTGAGTCCACTCATAATAAAAATGCGTATATTTTGTGGTGTTTTGGAGCAATAAAAACATATGATCCAAAACAGTCTAAAGCCATACTGTGGAACATTCCAGGAAGAAGAAACATCGCAAAAAATGTACACAGTGGACATTTCACTGTAATTATTGATACATAAATTTAACAATTCAATAATATTAATTTATTTAGAGTTTTATTGCATTTATTTATTTGACTAGACCAGGACTAGACCAGGACTTGACCAGGACTAGACCAGGACTTGACCAGGACTAGACCAGGGCTAGACCAGGACTAGACCAGGACTAAACCAGGGCTAGACCAGGACTAAACCAGGGCTAGACCAGGACTAGACCAGGGCTAGACCAGGACTAGACCAGGACTAGACCAGGACTAAACCAGGGCTAGACCAGGACTAGACCAGGGCTAGACCAGGACTAAACCAGGGCTAGACCAGGACTAGACCAGGGCTAGACCAGGGCTAGACCAGGGCTAGACCAGGACTAGACCAGGGCTTGACCAGGGCTAGACCAGGACTAGACCAGGACTAGACCAGGACTAGACCAGGACGAGATCAGGACTAGACCAGGGCTAGACCAGGACTAGACCAGGGCTTGACCAGGACTAGACCAGGGCTAGACCAGGACTAGACCAGGACTAGATCAGGACTAGACCAGGGCTAGACCAGGACTAGACCAGGGCTAGACCAGGACTAGACCAGGACTAGACCAGGGCTAGACCGGGACTAGACCAGGACTAGACCAGAACTAGACCAGGGCTAGACTGGGACTAGACCAGGACTAGACTAGGACTAGATAAGGACTTGACCAGGACATGAAGTAAAGGGCAACTTTGGAAAGACACAAGAAATGTCCAAATCAATAACTCTTCACTAACAGGCTCGTTGAGAAGCCACTAAAACGCCAATGAAAAACTAAAAAAATTAATTAAGACAATTAGTTAGTGGAGCAAATGCAATGTAACGTGCTATTAGCCATCTCTGGGTACAATAGGGGACACACGTGGCTCTCCACAAAACCCTCCGTGATAAATGATTTTCAATTTACGCACAGTCTGCCCACTTCATTAAGTCTGTTTACATCCAAAGCGCCTGAATCCACACACACATTTACCACCGAGACGTCTCAATACGACACAACCTTTTGAGTTTTAATCCCATTTCTTACCTGTTTATGGATGACACGCTCGGTACAATGTCGTTATCGAAAACTACCACCGCATGACATCACAAGGTGGAACACAGCGTTTTGAGCTTATAAAAATGTTACTCAGTGAAACAAAAACACAACTCCAGGTCTGTTTTTGAGGAGGAAACAACATTACAACATGATTTAAAGCTCATAAGAGACAATTTTGTGTAACATTGGACCTTTAAACTTCTCTGTCTCCTTGGAAACAAGCAGGTGATGCAACCAGGCCAAGTTATAAGTGGCCATACCTGCCTGTCAAAGCCTGATCCCGTCAGATCTCAGAAGCTAAGCAAGGCAGGGCCTGGTTAGTACTTGGATGGGAGACCGCTGGGAATTCCAGGTGCCACAGTGGGGCGCCAGTTGCAAAAAACTGTTGCTGTGTCCTTAGGCAAGACACTTCACCCACATTGCCTAGTATGAAAGTGGAGTGTGCGTGAGTGTTGGAGGTGGTCGGAGGGGCCGATGGCGCAGATTGGCAGCCTCGCTTCCGTCAGTCTGCCCCAGGGCAGCTGTGGCTACAGAAGGTAGCTTACCACCACCAAGTGTGGAGTGAATGAACGGTGAACTATGGAGCGCTTTGAGATGACAAGGCATGTCATGAAAGGCGCTATATAAATGCAATGGGAAAAAAAAAAAAAAAAAAAGTCATATCCGTGGAGAGGTGAGTCGATTCATAATAAAAATGCGTATATTTTGTGGTGTTTTGGAGCAATAAAAACATGTGATTCAAAACAGTTTAAAGCCATACTGTGGAACATTCCAGGAAAAAGAAACATTGCAAAAAACGTACAAAGTGGACATTTCACTGTAATTATTGATACATAAATTTAACAATTCTATAATATCAATTTAATTGGACTTTTATTGCATTTATTTATTTGACTAGACCAGGACTAGACCAGGACTAGACCAGGGCTAGATCAGGACTAGATCAGTGCTAGACCAGGATTAGACCAGGATTAGACCAGGGCTAGACCAGGACTTGACCAGGGCTAGACCAGGGCTAGACCAGGACTAGATCAGGGCTAGACCAGGACTAGACCAGGACTAGATCAGGACTAGACCAGGTCTTGACCAGGGCTTGACCAGGGCTTGACCAGGACTAGACCAAGACTAGACCAGGACTAGACCAGGACTTGACCAGGACTTGACCAGGACTAGACCAGGACTAGACCAAGACTAGACCAGGACTAGACCAGGACTTGACCAGGACTTGACCAGGACTTGACCAGGACTTGACAAGGGCTAGACTCTGGGCTAGACCAGGACTAGACCAGGACTTGACCAAGGCTAGACCAGGTCTTGACCAGGACTAGACCAGGACTTGACTAGGTCTTGACCAGGACTAGACCAGGAGGAGCACGATTTAAAGCTCATAAGAGACAATTTTGTGTAATATTGGACCTTTAAACTTCTCTGTCTCCTTGGAAACAAGCAGGTGACGCAACCAGGCCAAGTTATAAGTCATATCCGTGGAAAGGTGAGTCCACTCATAATAAATAATTCCATTTCTTACCTGTTTATGGATGAGACGCTCGGCACAGTGTCGTTATCGCAGATGCCCTCCGCCAGAAGCCTGTCCCGGATCTCCCACGCAAACATGGTGGGGTTCTGTCGCTTGTAATCAGCTATTTTGTCCACAACTTTCGGCGTGGCCACTTTAGGTTTAGACCCTCCAATCACGCCTGGTTTAATGCTGCCAGTTTCATAATATCTGCAAGAAATAAAACATAATGACAAAAGACATTAGCCATATGCGCGCACCGCTGCGTGATTTGCATGTTTAGCAGCTAAGCTAATTTTGGGACAACTTTTCCTTTCGTTAAAACCTGACATTTTTTTCATAATTATTCCGCACAGCAATGTCATAAAACAATAATTAGCTTAATATTTGCAATACAATTCAAGATAAGCCCCAATTAATGAGAGGGATACGCCGAAAAAGACCGTTGGCATCGCTTTTTTTAATTTGGAAACAAGCTAACGTTACGCAAATTGTGCTATTATGCTAATCGCGAATGCATTATGGGTATCTCCTTATAAAATTAATTCATTTGGCCATTTTAACTAATTTTCCGCTTCGCTTAGCTCCATTCAGACCTCTTTTCCCCTCGCATTTTGTGCAGAAGTCCAGGATATTGGCGTTTTTTTTTTTTTTTATGTTGAAATTAATAGCACGGTTGAATGGACGGGATAGTAGGCGACTTGAAGTTTGGCGTTGAGTAAAACCGTTCTAAATAGGCTTAATTTACTTGTATTTTTCCCTTATCATCGGTTAATTCTTTATGCTCCAAAATATAAAATTACCCAACTTTAAATCAGATACATTTGTTGTACACTAAAGCGTTTAACTTACGGAACAGCATGACGCACGGTGCGTAATTTACTTGGACACAGTGGCGCACACATCACATTATACTGTATTACAATAACAAACAGTACAAAAAAATATATAAAAATGGTAATAATACCGTAATAAATTCTAAAATCAGTCTTTCTGTCAAATCTTCTGCATAAAAAACAGATAAAATTTCAACCCTTTTTCCCCATTAATATTAATCTAGGTTAATTTTGGGGGGCTTTGTTGTGAGAGAAAAACAAATTCAACTTAAAGCCACAGTAAGAATCTTTTTGTCGCGAAGAAACCTAAATAAAAGGGGACAAGACGAGATTTTGAACGATTTGTAATAAATAAATCATAAAAATCCAGTTCTATTCTGTTTATCTATTGAAATACGTGGATTTTACATTGGCTTTAATATGTTACAACGTTTATTATAAAAGAAATACACTTACACTGGCTGACAAAAGTATTAGGACGATTGTGTATTTCTGAACTTTCACAAATAATGATAACAAGACGTATGGGCAATGACAACAAATCAATTTATTGATATATTAAAGCAAATTTCATCATGCGTAAAGGCATATTATTGCAAAAATGGGGGACTCATCGCAGTGTAGGTCTAAATCAGGTCTAAATCAGGACTAGACTAGGACTATCATCCTAGCAGTGTACATAAATCTAGCTCGTTTAGTGTGTAACCAATTTTAAATAAGACAAATAAGACAGTTACGTATTCTGTTATTGCTTGCTGGTACTTTTTGGGCACTACCCTCCATAAATAGCGTAGAAAGTGGTTCATAATTCATTTTCTACACCCCAAACTATAGCTGTACATTATATTGACACGACTTAGCCTAGCCTAGAAGATTTAAAAAGAAAGCAGTGACTAAATCCAGAAAATCCAATGCCAAACTGGAGTTACGCATGGTGCCAGTCTGCCAGGGGGGTGGGTTTTGGGCACAACTCGCTATGCAGACGTTATTCGTATTTCCTCTTTCAGTTCCCTGAAATATGAACCCTTATTATTATTATTACATCCACATCTTACACAAAATAGACATTTAAAGTATAGACAAAAGCCCCAAACTAAACTAAACGAAACAAACCCAGAATTACGCATGGTGCCAGTGGGTACGTTTTGGGCACGACTCGCAGTATGCATGCAGCGTGCAAATACAAGTTTTCTGTTTGTACAGTATTACCCAAAAATATTAACCTTCCTTCTTGTCTTTACATGCACAGTTTACATCAAGAAAGCAGCGCAAGTGTTCAAAATGACGCACACGTTACGCATGGGGACAGTGGGTACGTTTTGGGCACAAATCGCCATACAGTGTACAAATAAAAGTTGTTCATGTTTTCTATTTCTTTTATTGCCAAAAACAGAAAGCCTAAGTCTTATCTTTATATATGCAGACGTTACAACAAGAAAGCAGTTTAAGGATTCAAAATTATGCAACCATCGAGCCAGATTACGCACGGTGCCAGTGGATACAAATCCCCATGCAGTGTCCAAATAAAGGTTTATGTTTTCTATTTGTATTTCCCCAAACATTAACTCCCTCACTCTCATCTTTAAATATCCACACTACAACAAGAAAAACCGCTTAAGTCTTCAGAAATGACACAATCCATGTTTAAATTACGCATAGTGCCAAAGGGTAAGTGTTTGGCATTACCGGCCGTACCTGCCCAGGATCTTGCTGACGCAGCCGTGGCTCACTCGCAGCTGTCGGGATATGTCGCAGGGCCGGACCCCCTGATGCGCCAGCTCCACGATGCGCTGTCGGACCACGTCTGGAAGCGGCCTCCCGTTCACGAAGACGCCCCCGAGCTGGTTCACCCCGCCGTGCCCTGCGAAGGAGACAACAGCGCGAGCAGCACAGCGAGCCGCGACATTACATAAAGCTGTAGAGGAACCAGCAACTAAGTCTCTAATCTAGAAATTGCTTTTTATGTCAATTATTTATTTCCTTTTGTATTCACAGCACCTCATTTTTTTACCATATAGGTCACAGTAGTAGTCCTCTTTATGGTCTACTCATTTTATCATAAGGGAGAACGGACCTGAGACAAAGTTAGTACTCTAATTTGGAAAGAAAAACAATAATTTATTTCCATTTTTATTCATGGCACCCCCTTTTTGTCTCGACATTTATCTTTTAGGCCACAGTAGCTGCTCTTTATGGTCCATTCATTTTGTCATAAAGCACAACGCGTTTATATTTTTTATTTTGGGAGCTAAGTTAGGGCTCAAATTGCGCGTATTTATTCGAATTATTGATTTTCCTTTCAAACGATGGCACCTCGTTTCTATCGTGATAAGTACCTGGACTGGGGCTTAGCTCATTGTGGTCTATCCATGTTATATATACAGTAATAAGATAATTTTACAGAATAACCGCCGTTTTATTATTATTTCTCGATTGTTTTGCATATTTTGCCAACGTGAACACATTTAAAAATCCAAAGTGGCGCGTTTAAACCACAAACCGTTCACCGTTTTTTTAAGCAAATCAGCAAATATGCAAATTATTAGGCAATATTGGTTATTATTTTGTATCTTTTTTAAATTTTTACGCTACGTTTGCCACTATATGTGACTGTTTTCTGTTTTTATTTTGACGTATTATTTAAATATGTCATGTATATTAAAACAAATCCTTCTTTTCTGCAAATGAGCGTTTCACAAATCACTTATCCAACTAAAAAGCCACGAAATAAATCGAAACGTTATGTGTTTTATTCATATCAAACACTTTTATTCAACATAATTGCCCGGTTAATATGCTACAGTCAAATTAAAAGCCTTTTTCTATAACTGTACGTGCGTAAAACCTGGTCTCATTTCCACAGCCACGTAGCTCCTTCTTAATGCAAATTGAACCTCGCCAAATATTAATCTAATTTTCATTTTCTCGCCTTGACCCCACATTTGGGCATCGCCTTTTCCTCGTTCGTGGATGTTAAGTCGCAGCCCCTTCTTTGCACTCTTTGCTAAATAATTGAACACGCTCTGATTGCGCATATTACCTTACATTACGCAGTGTTTGGTAAAGGAACAGTAGGTCAATTATTCATGCGCCTTCTCCAAATTAGAAGCGGTGAAGTGGAGCAAATAGTAGCAGCAGTAGTAGTAAAAGTAGTAGTAGTAGTAGTATGAGAGGTAGTAGTAACTTAAATAATACAAGTGTAAGTAACCTGTCCACTGATTAGGCCTAAACACGGAGAGACAGCGCGGGAAAGAGCGTGCGTAAAAAGGACAGCGTGGACCTGCCAACGGGAGTTCTTTGTTTACATTCACTTTAGCGTGACCTTTGAGCAAAACAATTACAAATACAGACCTTTTTCTATTACCTAAAAACACAACTTTGGCCTGGTTTCAAGATATTACTCTATTATGTGCTCCCGTGTTATTTATATTATATATTTGTGTTTATTTCATTTTATTTTTCATTTTCTTTTGTACGTTTACAATATTTAGGCCTATCTAATATAATGTTTAAGTTATTTTTTATGTTTTTTATGAATAGCTAGTTGAGGTTTTAGGCCTGTTTCTTTGTAATTTGCAGGTATTTTTTGTGTTTATTCGTTGTGGAGCACTTTTAAATGGGCGTAAAACTTTAAAATTTAATATTGCGTGATGTTTTTATGGGTTGATGTGTTAATATTTTGTGAGAACTGTGAAAATTGGCCCACGGTGCTGCTTGGTGGTTGTATTTTTAGCAGGCATCCGCAGTGGCAGAGTCCCCCCCTCGTTCCCCTGGACTACTTACGGTGCATCGCAGTGAACGGGTCCGCTTTGCAGTGAATATCCATTGGATAGCAAAGGAAGGACAGATAATCAACCGAAGCCGCCGTTTCGCCTTCCTGATCGGGACGAAAACGCGAAGGAAAAAACGGTGGTTATGTGGAGACCGCGGAGGGACGCCTCGCTCACACCTCCTGCCCCGGTTTGAACGAACAACTTCTGCCCCCAAAAGTTGCCCCGGCTTCGGTCGCCTTCAGCAGTCCAACCGCGGAGCAGAGCAGGTGCGCGGCATTCTAACAGTATTCTCTCAGCCTCGAAGCGTATTTTGGGTGATGTTTACAGCCAAAAACAATCGAAATAATCTCAGGAAAAGTCCCAAAAACGACGTAGAATTTCCCAGTCTCTCCCGGTGGCCTCGCTTCCCAGCGCTCGTATGCGTAAAGGCTCGCTGTTAGAACACAAACCCACCCGCTGTCTGTGTTGTGTGGGTCTAAAATCTGCAGCCCTCCTCCTCCTCTTCTCTTCTCTTCTTCTCCTCTCTTTCTCGCTCTCTCGCTCTCTTTCTCCCCTCTCACCCCTTCCCCGTACAGCCCCCTTTTTGCTCGACACCGCGTTCACTTCTATGGATGAGTTGTCAGACAAAGCGGTAGATGCCAACGCCAAATACCGGGGGTCCAAACGAGGTGGTCTCTAGCGGTGACAACTGAAAGCGCGCTGGAAGGAAGGGAGGGAGCCAAAGAAGGGAATAGAGTATATTAAGCGTCAATAAATGATCGCTCCGGGAAGTTTTGCAAATAGCAGTGTAGCTTTTGTGGACTGTATTTCTGGTCATAAATCCGGATTTGCCTTGCTGTATAATCTTGGAGTTTAAGTGTGCCAATATTAAACACATTTCTGGGCCATATTTTCTGGGCGTAAAAAGAAAACAGTTGAATTGGGTGATTGGAGTTAGTGTTAAGGACTTGGCAAAACTGAAATTTCCTTATGTTTTGGAATTCAACTAAGCCTAAGCACAGAAAAATAGGCCAGAAATATGTTTGTTTAAGTATAACAAACATATTTCTGGCCTAGAAATGTGTTTGTTTACGTATAAAAAACATATTTCTGGACTTTTTTTCTGTGCGTAAAAAGAAAAGAACAAAGGAAAAACGGTGGTGACTTCAACTTTTTTGGCAAAACTGAAATTGCCTTATGTTTTTGAATTGAACTAAGCCTAAGCACAGAAAAATAGGACAGAAATATGTTTGTTTAAGTATAAAAAACACATTTCTGGCCTAGAAATGTGTTTGTTTACGTATAAAAAACATATTTCTGGCCTTGTTTTCTGTGCGTAAAATGAAAAGAACAGAGGAAAAACGGTGGTGACTTCAATTTTTTTTGGCAAAACTGGAATTGCCTTATTGCCCCATCTTAGAATCCAAGAACTATACAAACACAGGGAATATTTATGACCCTTTTGCCGTGCGTAAAAAGAAAATTGAAGTTATGAAAAACAGGATTGCTATAAATTTTAGGGACTTTGCAAAACTGGAATTGCCTTTAGTGTCTCAGCTTTGAATTCAGTAGGCCTGGACATACTGTGTTGTTGTTGTGGTAGGGCATTTTTTCTGTGCGTAAAGGGAAAATAAAGTTAAGAAAAAACAGTATTGGATTTATAGATTGGAGTACATTCGATGGACCTTTTGGCAAAACTGGAATTGTCTTGTTGTGCCATCTTTTCCAGTTGCGCATTTCTATCAAAACTGTGGATATTCTTTAATTCCTGACGTTTAGGGATTCACTTTTATAGACTTCAAACTCTGGAATAAACCTATATTTACTGTACATTGTTATGCCATTCAAGAATTCAAGTATAGGCCTAACTAAAGACCGTCCTCTTGGATCAGTTTCTGTGCGTAAAAGCGCACTGGATGACTTATCTCTGTGTCCACATGATGCGTAATGATGGAGGCAGACGGTGACGGTTCACAGCTCCGGGAGCAGAGGCAGCAGCTGGAGGTTGGAGGTGAAATGTATTTAGACAAGTACCCCAGGTCTTCTCTAGATGGCGCTGTATAGTTTCGCAAACTATTGAAGCGCTTCAGTCCGGCCCCAAAAAGAGATGGAGAAGTAGAGTTCAGGAGAGTTTAGGATGAGTGGAGGATTACAGGCCTTATCCAAAGGCCCAGAAGAAATACTGAATGGGTGTGGGTCACGTTTTGAACTAACTAATAATACAGTAAATACTAAATAAATACATAAAACTTAGAGAAAAATGGGCCAATATTTTCTCTTTTATACATAAATTCGTTATTTTTATGTTGAACGTTTTGCATACATCGATATTATAAGTTATCCCACACTTAATTATGAACAACAGATATTCATTTAAGTGTTCTGTTCATTTTGTAATATTATTATTTAAAAAATGTCCATCTTTGGTCAAAATTTAGTCACGTTTTGTTTAGATCTGCGAGTTGTAAAACGATTGTAGTGAAATTAAATAGTTTGCATTGACAATACTATACAATTTTGACACGTACTGTGATTTATTTGAATATTACAGTATAAATTATGCTTTTGTTTAGGCCCTGTTGTTTCACGTTGGCAAACCTTGGCGTCCTTTATGGTTTAACACTGTGCCAATTTGAAAATACATAAAAATCCACGCGTTTTTATCCAAATTCCATTGTTCTGTCGCTTTCCCCCTGCCCCTCCTCTTCATGTCCGTTTGTGTAGGCGCTGTAATCCTACATCTGACCATTACCCCGTTATTAAACTGCCCCGTGTCTGAACCGGGGGCGCGTTTCCCGGGGGCAGACCGTCTTATTCCCCGCCTCTGGTTAGGTTTGAGGATAATTTTGCTCCTCGTTTTCTCTAGACTGTTTTTTGGACTGGGCTTTCTGGTACAATATGTAGCACTATAGGCAGTAATTTCACAGTCGAGTGGGCAATTCCCTTAAAGCTACATTCTCCGTACAAAGACCAGCCCCTCTCCTCTCCCTCTCCCCTTCTTACCGACAGGATTGCGCGCAAATTAAGCCTCCTCCGCGCAACCCTGAGAAGGAACCGTTTTGTTTTGGGGTTTTTTGTGCGTGTTTAAATTGTAGTTCTTGTTTGGGGAGCACGTGTCTGTAACGTTAGTTTAGTTTTAGTAGAGGAAGGGGTTGGTACGTGTTTGAGCAGACATAATGGGAGGTCGCAGAGGTTAAAGAAAAGCACTGACATCTGACACAGGGACGGAACGAGCTGAAACGTGGACAGGAAAGAGAAATTGATAATAAGTATTGGTAACATTTTAATATAAGGAGAACACGAGGTCGTATTATGTTAGAAATCACTGGGAAAGCATATTTATTTTTAAATTAACTTCATTTAAGACTGGGTTTGTTCCAGCATTCTGGGTTTTCTTAGATTTCTCAACTATTTTTAGCTGAGATTTTACAAATATTCACTCTCCTCCTTCCTCCTTTTTAATTACTTTAATTTAGTGACATTATTTATATCATGTCTATTGTCCAAGTTGTAGAAATCTGGTAAAAAGCTATCTTAAATTTTTAAAAAAGTTGAAAAATTCCTAAAATGTGCTTGGAGAACGGATTGAATTATGGATTAGCTGCTGTATAAGATGCATTTTAAGTACTGTCCTATCCTTTTTGTATTCTTCTTCTTTGTTATTATATTATATTGTGATTCTTGAGCTACTCTGTCCAATATAATTTCCCTTATGGATCAATAAAGTTTGTCTAAAACCCAAATGGGAAGGAAACTGTTAGATAAAACATTATCCGTTGTCTATTTTTTCTACATTTTTCTAATTTTGTTCTGTAAATTGTTCCTTAAAACTCTCCCAACTCCCACTCACAGCCTTAACCATCCAGGAATCGTGGATTTCACATTTCCAGGTTTTAAATTGGCTGAAATACACAACCTCCAACTCCATACACCTTCACTAGATTCATCAAACTCTATTGAACTAAAGGTAAAAGGCTAAAAACTACCACTTCATGACATCACAAGGTAAAACAGTAGGATGTTAGACTGAAGTACGAGTACAGGCCTGCTTTTTAGACAGACTGAGAAAGGTATTAAGTATTATAGGTCTTATTTTGCCAGTACTACTCATATTTTTTAATGCTGTAGCCTATTTCACACACTCATATTTATAATTAATGTGGAGTTGGCAAAACCCATGTCGTAGTCTCCGGTCCCACTTCATTTGGCGGTGATGTCAGGAGTTTGGTAAGTGTTTTTCCCATTATTCCAGGTGTAATAGGCTATCGACAGCGCCTCTCGTTCATCTCCCCGCGCTAATGACCTGTGCACGGGGGAAGGAGGAGGTGGAGGAGGTGGAGGTGGTGGTAGTGGAGTGATACAAAGAGTTTTTTTTTTTAAGGAATGAAAGGAGAGAGGAGGAGAGGAAGACAGAGACGTGTCACGTAAATGTCGTGTGGAAGGAAGTGTCGCGTTACGCCGGCGTCATTTAAGGACGTTTTTACGCACGGAGAATGTAACGTGACAAGTTGTTCTGATGTCTTAAAATGTTCCAATCCCAAATCACTAAGTCTTTGTTTTTTATGCTTTTGTTTGGCTCAAAAGATGTATTGATTTATTACCAGCTCTGACAGGGAAACGCACAGAAAACCTTATTTTAAATGGGCACGTTTGTTGTGGAACCATTTGACATGACAGTTTTTACGCATGGAGACACAATGGGATAAAAATATATAAATCACACCATTAATATTCTTTCTTTCTTTCTTTCTTTCGTTCTAAAAGAAAAATATCTATTTTTTAAAGAAACGTTTTATGGAGCTAAATTATTCCCTGATTGTGGGAAAGATGGACTGGAGTGGGTAGTTGTGTTTTAGTTTTAGTTTTTCCTGGAGTGATGCAGAAAAGAGGGAGCAACTGTCTGTGTTTATGTATGTCATGTCTTTCTCTCTTTCTTTCTTTCTTTCTTAATTTTATTTTCTTTTAATTTTAGCCAAGAAAGACCTGAAAATATAATAAAATGGAATGTTACCAACTTTACGCATGGATGCAGAAAAGAGGGAGCAACTGCCTGTGTTCATGTATGTTATGTCTTTCTTTCTTTCTTTCTTTCTTAATTTAACTTTCTTTTGATTGTAGTCAAGACCTGAAAGTATAATACAATGAAATGTTACCAACTTTACGCATGGAGACATAGACGCAAGGGGGCATGGAATAAAAATATATAAATCATATCCATCATCATCTTATCATATTTACTTTTCTTTTAATTTTTGCCCATTTTAGCCTGAAAGTATAATAAAAATGGAACGTTACCAACTTTACGCATGGATACGCAAGGAGGAATGGGATAAAAATATATAAACCATATCATTAATATTCTTTCTTTCTTTCTTAATTTCTTTCTTTCTTTTAATTTTAGCCAAGTGAAAGTATAGTGAAAAGTATAATAAAATGGAATGTTACCAACTTTACGCATGGAGAAATAGACGCAGGGGGGCTTGGGATAAGAAATATATAAATAACACCATTAATATTCTTTCTTTCTTTCTTTCTTTCTTTCTTTCTTAATTTCACTTCCTTTTCATTTTAGCCTATGATAAAATGGAATGTTACCAACTTTACGCATGGCCTGATTGCAATACGTGTTCCTTCCTTTGTATTAAACCTAACCGCATTATCAGATTATTGGCTGTACATGAAATAGTCTATTTAGATTTGGAAACGTATTACTGGACGTTATTTCCAAAGACTTGCGTGATTTTTGTCATCCTCGTCTCTTTATCACCAATTTGTATTAAGCTGATTTATTGTCGGTTCTGGTCATGCGTAAGATTGAAGTGAACTGTGACGCGCCTGGGCCTGGATGAGGAGTCTGGCTGGCGTGACGTCGACGTCACGGGTTTGGGTTTTTACGCACCAGAGATGACAGCGCGCGAGCACAGACTGGGGGGGTTGGTAATGGTCCAAATACAGAAGGCACAAAGTGACTGAACCGTGGCGCAAACCTTGGACTAAACCACCCACGTTTTACGCAGAGATTCCATGTTCTGCTTTAGGAATCTTGTTGCATTTCACACATTTTTTATTATTTACTTTCAAATGCAATCACCAGGGCTTTTTTGGGTAGTACTTTACTACTTTAAACAAAGGTTAACACTGACATTTACGCACATATATATACCCAAATTTGTTTTATAAAGGAAATTGTTACAGTTTACCTAGTTTCAAGATCGTTTTACGCAGAGATTCCATGTTCTGCTTTAGGAATTTTGTTACATTTCACCCATTTTTTATGATTTATTTTCAAATGCAATCACCAAGGCTTTTTTGGGCAATACTTTACTACTTTAAACAAAGGTTAACGTGGACATTTACGCACATATATATACCCAAATTAGTTTTATAAAGGAAATTGTTACAGTTTCCCTATAGTTTCAAGATTTT
This sequence comes from Paratrypauchen microcephalus, assembly GCA_036785185.1. Classification (NCBI taxonomy): domain Eukaryota; kingdom Metazoa; phylum Chordata; class Actinopteri; order Gobiiformes; family Gobiidae; genus Paratrypauchen; species Paratrypauchen microcephalus. The sequence goes on from JAVJIX010000258.1 coordinate 212,393, forward strand.
TCTACTTTTTTTTTACCATATTGTATTTTTTAATTATTATTTTTATCTTTTCACGTGTTTTTGTTTATACTTGACTACAGTGTCTTATGATGTAGCAGGTTCTACAGCCCTGAACATGTAAACATAAATATAAAAACACGTACACCTATGAAATAAACACTTTTAGAAATGAATATCCGCTTAAGTTTAAAGTTATAAACACGATTTGAAACTATTGTGACAGGCTTTTTTTGGAATATTTATTGACCATAACGGGTCCCCTGCGTGATCCTATTCGCTATATTTACTTATTCAAATGAGTTAGGACTGGGCAAATATTGAGAGTAGTGTTTTTTTTTTCCTTTTTCTAGTGGGCAGAATCAAATTAAAACGTTCGTGTGGTTGTGTTCTTTTTCATTTGCGTTGTCAGATCTTTTACATATCTCCACATTTACCCTCATTAAACATCTGTACCATGCGTTTTGAAGCATTTCTTTAAAACATACTAGTCCATTTGTCCTTAAACCTATCTATCTTAAACCTAACTTGTATTTGATTTAATAGACCTGCCCATAAAAGTCCACCAACCAAAATTATCGACGCGCTTGCCATGCGTAAAATTGAACTGATGTCTTTCTCTGGGGTTGTATCTCCTCTGCTTTCCTCTCCTTCCTCTTTACATTTTTATTATTCCAGTGTACACATATTAAAAACACTATTTCGAAAGATGAATTTGTTTAAAAATATTTGTAATAGTTTGTATCACGATGTTATAACACCTGAACCCCCGTGCGTAAATGTGGAAAACCTTCGTCCATCCTCCATCCTCCATCCCTCCTCCATCCCTCCTCCTCCTCTTCTACCCCGGCACGTCGCGCTCGGATCGGGGGAGGCCACAGCACAGCAGCGCGCTACAACCCTCCGGAGCAGATGGAGCACCAATTTGATCTCATCCTCTACACCGTGAAAGATTGATTTCGCGCGCGCTTTTAATTTCGCTCGTAATTAATTGGATCATTACAACGGTTTTTCATTGATCCCCTCTACCCGCACGCGCTTCGTTTTGAATCGTGGATGGGAATTGGCAATACATTTTTTTTGTTTATGTGTGTGTGTCGTGTTATTGTAACGCATGTTTACGCGTGTTCTAGATGTTTATTTGCGTTATGTTTAGTAGCCCCGCTTATTGTTTTCTTATTCAAATTGGCACAGGCATTTTGTGACGTGGCTTATGTCAGGTTTATTGATCTGAGCAGGAAAAAACAGTCTTTAATTAAACTCCATTAGCCAATTATAATAGTTTGGAGTTAAAAACATACAAGGGGGAGTCATTAGAGGTAGTATTTTTTAATCTATTGGCAGCTCTTAGTCTTAAAATACACTGATCATGAGAAATGTTTGCTTTTTAAGCCATTGCATTTAAATATAATATACAGCTCTGGAAAAAAATAAGAGATCACTGCATGCGCACAGATGAGCGCTGCCGTTGTGTCCTTGGGCAAGACACTTAACCCCACCTCGCCCCCAGTGTCTGTGGACACTGGTAGCCCCCATGGCAGAAGATACATCAAGGCCTGTTGTGATGTGAGCCATCCTCCTGTGGACCCACCACCTGCGGGAGGATTCATGGGGGCTGGTGCATTGTGTTCTGGGCAGCAGAACACTGCTTGGACTGCTGCCCCCGCGACCCGGAAAATGGAAATGCGGAAGAAAATGAATGAATGAATGAATGCATTTTTTTTCTGAAATCAGCATCTCTACATGTATTACAGCCATTCCATTCCAGCGTCTGTTGAATTCCAACACAAACACATGAGAATTGAAGCTTTCTTGAATGTTTTTAGAATGATCGGGAGCTGTATAAGAGCGCATAGACGAGTATATGCTCATGGACCACTGAGGAACCTACTGGACCACTCAGGTTGGATTAAATGATAGACAACTGAAATTCACAAATTAACAGCCTTTATTGGGGCAAAAAGTCTGAGTATTTCTACGTGGATCTGGGAAATATGATTATATAATTATTTTTGGCACATATTTTTGTAATTTATCCAAATATAGTGAATTTTTACACTTACAATTTTCCCCAAACCCAAATTTTCCCTTAGATTTCCCTTCCAATTTCACTTGTGGATCAATAAAGTTTGTCTAAGTCAAAGTCTAAGTCTAAAGCAGGGCCGTATACAAACACAATAATCACTACATACAGCTCTGGGAAAAAAATAAGAGACCACTGCATTTTTTTCTGAAATCAGCATCTCTACATGTATTACAGCCATTCCATTTCAGCGTCTGTTGAATTCCAACACAAACACAAAGCTGAGCTACTTCAGTTCTTGCACCAGGAGTGGAATAAAGTCACCCAAGAACAATGTGAAAGACTGGGACTAAACCAGGTCTGAACCAAGACTAAAGCAGGTCTAAACCAGGAGTAAACCAGATCTGAACCAGGACTAAACCAGGGATGAACCAGGACTAAACCAGGTTAAAAAAGGGGACTAAACCAGAACTAAACCAGGACTAAAGCAGGGATGAACCAGGACTAAACCAGGTTAAAAATGGATCTAAACCAGAACTAAACTAGGACTAAACCCCGTCTGAACCAAGACTAAAGCAGGTCTAAACTAGGACTAAACCAGGTTAAAAAGTGGACCAAACCAGGACCAAACTAGGAGTAAACCAGATCTGAACCAGGACTAAACCAGGAATGAACCAGGACTAAACCAGGTTAAAAAAGGGGACTAAACCAGGACTAAACTAGGATTAAATCAGGCCTAAACTTGGACTAAACCAGGTCTAATCTAGGACCCAAGAACAATGTGAAAGACTTGTGGAGAGCATGCCAAGACGCATGAAAGCTGTGATTAAAAATAAGGGTTATTGTACCAAATATTGATTTCTGAACTCTTCTTAAGTGTAAACATTAGTATTATGTTGTTTTAAAATGAATTTGATCTTGTTTCTTTGCATTGTTTGAGCTCTGAAAACATGTATCTTTTTTGTTATTTTGACCATTTGCCATTTTCTGCAAATAAATGCTCTAAACAATCATATTTTTATTTGGAATTTGGGGGAAATGTTGTCAGTAGTTTATAGATTCAAACAAAAACGTTCCTTTTGCCCAAATACATAACTATAAGTAGTAAAATCAGAAAAACTGATCATTTTGCAGTGGTCTCTTATTTTTTTCCAGAGCTGTTTAAAGCCACAGTATGTAACTTTATTTTTAAGACAAAAAGCAGACTCATTAAAGCACGTTTGTTTTTCATTTTTCATTTTAGTTGTGTTTACTTCACTGAAAAATGTGAAAAAACAAAACAAAACAAACAAAAAACAAAAAACGTACTTTAACCTACTCTGAGGGCGCTTGCATCTCCACAAACCTGACTCGTATTTGGCCTCCTACAGCTTGTTTCCATGGAAATGTTGTTCCTTTGGCTATAATATTCCACAGTATGGTATAAAACTGGCATAAATCTCTCTCTCTCTTTCTCCCTCCATGTAGAATGTTCCGGAGTAGGGCTTTAACTTGCTATTTCCACTGGAATTATGCCGTTGACGTCCCATTTCCAGAAAGTTACACACTGTGCCTTTAAAATACTTCACGCAATCCTTTAATGTGGCCTATAAGAGTCAGTATTGCAGTAATGTTTAAGTATCACGTACCTCCTTTAAAGTACACTGTGTAACTTTTCTGATGGAGGGTCCGCTACCTGCCTTGCTTGAATGTTCCACAGTATTTTACTACTCTATCTCCATGGAGACAAGGTCAAATTATGGGTCAAATCTGCAAAGAAGCAAGCCCAAATGTTTTTCAGTGTATTTTTGAGCAATAAAAACACACGTAATCTAAATATTTGATTGATATAGTTTAATGCCGTACTGTGGAACATTCCTGACAGCCCCAACCCTTACCTCAGCTAGAAAAGTTGCGTTTCTGATTGATTTTCTGATTTATTTCTGATTTATTTATGAATCATTGCATAAGACGTGGCCAAAAATGCAAAGATATGTTCATTTTTCATGTGTATTTTAAAGCTACAGTGTGTAACTTTCTGGAAATGGGACATAAACTGCTTGTCTTTTGCTTTGCCTGAATGTTCCGCAGTATTTAACTACTCTATCTCCATGGAGACAAGGTCAAATTATGGGTCAAATCTGCGAAAAAGCAAGCCCGAACCTTTTCAAATGTATTTTTGAGCAATAAAAACAGATGTAAATATTTGATCGATATAGTTTAATGCCGTACTGTGGAACATTCCTGGCAACCCCAACCCTTACCTCAGCTAGAAAAGTTGTGTTTCTGATTGATTTTCTGATTGATTTTTGATTTATTTCTGATTTATTTCTGAATCGTCGCATAAGACGTGGCCAAAAATGTAAAGATATGTTCATTTTTCATATATATTTTAAAGCTACAGTGTGTAACTTTCTGGAAATGGGATGTAAACTGCTTGTCTTTTGCTTTGCCTGAATGTTCCACAGTATTTAACTACTCTATCGCCATGGAGACAAGGTCAAATTATGGGTCAAATCTGTGAAGAAGCAAGCCCGAATGTTTTTCAGTGTATTTTTGAGCAATAAAAACAGATTTAATCAAAAATATTTGATCAATATAGTTTAATGCCGTACTGTGGAACATTCCTGGCAACCCTAACCCTTACCTCAGCTAGAAAAGTTGCGTAGTACACCTTTAAGTTTGGAGTTTCTGATTTATTTCTGATCTATTTATGAATCATCGCATAAGACACGGCCAAAAATGTAAAGATATGTTCATTTTTCATGTACATTTTTAAATATACAGTGTGTAACTTTCTGGAAATGGGTTTTTCAGTGTATTTTTGAGCAATAAAAACACATGTAATCGAAATATTTGATCGATATAGTTTAATGTCACACTGTGGAACATTCCTGGCAACCCTAACCCTTACCTCAGCTAGAAAAGTTGCGTTTCTGATTGATTTTCTGATTTATTTCTGATTTATTTATGAATCATCACATAAGACGTGGCCAAAAACGTAAAGATATGTTCATTTTTCATTTTAGACTTTTTAGTTTTTTACATACGGGCTATAACGTCCAGACTCGGTGCTTTTCTGTCCCCCCAATCAATAACGTCCAATACCTCCAAAGCAAAGTCGTACGTCAAAGTCACGCACTGGGCCTAATTGACGCTAATCTCTCGTCTTTACGTTGCGCACACACATCCTGGACGTCGCTATGTTTGATCAGGTCGCATTAGTTTGATTATGAAACACTTTGTTAAATGACTTTTTGGGTAGAGGCAGCCGGTTTACGCCTCGGGTCCGGCGGAAATCATTAAGAAGAATTAACATCTCATTTGCATAAAGACGTGAAACAAAAGAGAGCACTTACGCGTTATTAATTTGATCAGTGGGTTTGATGAGAATTCACTTTAGAGAAGTTCAAATATTTGGCAGACGCGGGTGCAGTTTGTTTAGGGACCAGGGGGGCAAAAATATTGATCGGTAAAGCTGGTCACGTGATCGGCTGTGAGCTGGAGACATTTGTCACAGTGAAGGACATGAGGACACTGGACAAACTGCTCTCCATCATGGACACTCCTCCCACTGTACCAGACCATAGTGCAGGGGTGTCAAACATGCGGCCCGGGGGCCAGATCCGGCCCTCCAAGACCTTTAATCTGGCCCTCGGCTGATTTTCTATTAAAATATTTTAATTTTCTATTAAAATATTGTTGTTGTTGTTTTTTTTTCCACTTTTTTGCTTTTCCCAGAGCAGCACAAATGAAGACTCGCCTCTTTCCAAACGCTTTTAAAGATCCCATGACATGGTACTTCTTTATGCTTTTATATGGCTCCTTAATGGTTCCCTAATACTGTAAATGAATCCTTCTTCAAAATCAACACGCAGTGCATGAGAAACAGAGATAAGATGAGAAAGAGTCATAAATATCTCTCTCAAACACTTTATTCTGGGTGTTGTTTCTTGAATGCAAATGAGAAGAAAAGAGCTGGCCTATAGTAGAGGGTGGGGGCGTGGCCAAACTCTCCACTCTCGCTCTGAGCTCTCAGCTTATTTCCTTGTTTTTGCACGGGGGGAGAGATTTGAAGCGTTCCATTGAAAAATAAACACATTTCCACATAAAATAAAATTAAACCACTGCTGTTCAAAGGTCCAGAGGCTCAGATAAAGGACTTCCGAGCCTAGAAACACTCGGACGTGCCTCCAGGCAAATAAAAAAACGCATTTCGCATTGCCTAGCGCATTCGCAGTCCAAACTCTCTGGGCGTGATTTACAGAGACGCTGAGTACAGACAGACGGGGGTGGAACTGCATTTGCATTTCTTTTTTCGATCTGATGTCAATAAGGTGCCTTGTTCAAAATCGCCCGTTTGAGCTCCGATTTTTTCTAACGTAGAAAAGGATCGCAAATGCTCAGTTTAGACATTTCGCAACTTTTAACCACGTTACTGTGAGCTCCCCTACCCTAAACAGGGTAGGGGAGCTCACAGTAACGTTCAAAAACCTCAGAAAGTGAAAATTTCATGCCATTGTTGTTGGTTTTTTTTTCCACTTTTTTGCTTTTCCCAGAGCAGCACAAATGAAGACTCGCCTCTTTCCAAACGCTCTTAAAGGACCATCGTTTTGACTGTCGACCGTGACACCCTCATCAGCAAAATGTCAAAAATGAGAAAAGTGGACGCCGAATGCAGGATTTTCCAAGAAAAATTGACTAATTGCTCTTTGTTCTCGGAGGCGAATGGGAAACCTGTACGCTCGGTGTGTTTGCAACAAGTGGCGGTGCTCAAGGAATATAATCTTAAACGCCGCTACGAGACACGGCATTTTGAACAATCCAATAACTTGAACGGAGAACTGAGAAGAGAGAAGATAAATGAATTATTGCTGAGACTGAAGAAACAGCAGTCTGTAATAGATTTGCATTTCTCAACAAATATTTGGACTTATTGCTATTTTTGAGGTATATTTGCCATGAGTTTTCTGATCCGGCCCCTTTGGGATCAAAGTAGGTTGGATACGGCCCCCGGACCAGAATGAGTTTGACGCCCCTGCCATAGAGGGGCAGATAATACTCCCTACAACTCTATACAGTTGTGACATCTTATTTGATATTGTGTTTTAGGTCATTCCAGAGTTTGAGGATAGGAATATTTTACGTCCCACCCATCAAATATTAAATAATCCACATACAAAACACTAAAACATACAGTTTCTGAGTGAATTTACTTGTCCTGAGACCAAATCTAAAAAAACACTAAGAGAAAAGAATGCTTGAAAATAGTTTTTAAAATACCAAATAAGTCTGGAGTACCCCCCAAAATGCCATTTTCCTCTTGTCCCCAACTGAATCTCAAATAAAACAGTTAAAATTAAATTTCCCGTTCTAGTCCTGGTTTAATTCCAGGTTTAGTCCCGTTCTAGTCCTGGTTTAATTCTAGGTTTAGTCTCGTTCTAGTCCTGGTTTAGTTCCAGGTTTAGTCCCGTTCTAGTCCTGGTTAAGTTTCAGGTTTAGTCCCATACTAGTACTGGTTTAGTTCTAGTTTAGTCCCGTTCTAGTCCTGGTTTAATTCCAATTTATGTTTTGTTCTAGTCCTGGTTTAGTTCCGGGTTTAGTCTCGTTCTAGTCCTGGTTTAGTTCCAGGTTTAGTCCCGTTCTAGTCCTGGTTAAGTTCCAGGTTTAGTCCCATACTAGTACTGGTTTAGTTCTAGTTTAGTCCCGTTCTAGTCCTGGTTTAATTCCAATTTATGTTTTGTTCCAGTCCTGGTTTAGTTCCAGGTTTAGTCCCGTTCTAGTCCTGGTTAAGTTCCAGGTTTAGTCCCGTTCTAGTCCTGGTTAAGTTCCAGGTTTAGTCCCGTTCTAGTCCTGGTTAAGTTCCAGGTTTAGTCCCGTTCTAGTACTGGTTTAGTTCTAGTTTAGTCCCGTTCTAGTCCTGGTTTAGTTCCAGTTTAGTTTTTTTTTTTGTATTATTTGTTTCATTACCATCTCTTCTAACTGTGGAACATTTGTTTTAATAGACATAATATTTGAAATAATAATTATTATTCATGGAACATGTGTCCCACAACCTGCACCAACCCTGTTACCAGAACATTTTTATCCTGGTAGAAGAAGAAGAAAGCAGAACCACATGATCCCCTGGACTTGACATCATCAAACAGTTTTCCAAAAGAATGGGCAGAGCAAACGTTTGTCTTTTCTTCTATTTTTCATATTTTTATAACATCGTTAGCCTTGATTGAATGTCTCACTCTGCCTCATGCAACCCTGTTATGCAAATGATCAGAATAAAACAATTATTATTATTCTTTTCCTTTATTTATTTGTATAAATAAGTTTTTCCTCTTGATTAGCAGTAACAGCTAAACAGCTTCTACTCCTGCGATAAAGTGAACATTAGTGCGGATTTGCAACCCTGTTACCTGCAACCCTGTTACTGTGATTAGAGCAAATAAATAAATAAACCAAATAAATCATTTAATAAAAATGTGCCATTGATCCATAAGCTGAGCTAATCAAGCATTTGATAGTTTATTACCCATTATTGATGAATATGTAGCAGAAAATCAGAAAAGTTAATTTTTTCAAGAATTTTAAAGCCAAAATGTCCTCCAATTCTGCAATGACCCTTTTACATTTTATTACTTATTTTTCTATTTTATTCTGATTTGTACATATACATTTATTATTATTTTTTATTTTTATAATTATGTCTCATTTGACACTGGTCTATTGCTCTTTTTTTCCTATTCCATCTATTTTTTTGTTACCCTCTGTTTTATATTTGATGAGTGAGCGACTGTACCCAAATAATTTCCCCTGTGGATCAATAAAGTTTGTCTAAGTCTAAGTCTAAAAGGGGGAGGGGCTACGTGATGGTGTTAGACTTAAACGTCACTCTTGCAGGTGTTTTCTTTTTAAAGCTACAGTAACTTCCTGCAGGTGTGATACCATGGAAATAAAAGGTTAAAACCACACTTTGGAACATTCTCCATAGAGATATACATATAGTTTTAGACTTAAACTTAGACTTAGACAAACTTTATTGATCCAAAATCAATTATTTTGGGCATACTGTGGATTGTTACAGCCAAAGGAGCAAAATTTCCATGGAAACAAGCAGGATGCCCCCCTTCAGGCCAAATAAGAGTCAGGTTTGTGGAGATGCAAGCCCACTCACAACCATCCCGTGGAATGGTATAGCCAAAAAAGCAACATCTCCATGGAAACAACTGTAGAAGGCTCTCATCTAGGTCAAGTTAGAGTCAGGTTTGTGGAGAGGCAAGCAGTAAGGATGCATGTTTTTCAATGCAATAAAAACAACCAACATGAAACAAACAAACAAACAAACAAACAAACAAACAAAAAACGTTTAATTTAGTGTACTAAACCAAAATGAAATAGAAAGTTAAACCCACACTTTGATAATAATAATAATAATAATAATAATACATTTTATTTATAAAGCGCTTTTCAAGACACTCAAAGACGCTGTACAGAAAGTAAAATCAGTAATAAAACAAGTAACAAAACAATAAACAATCAGAAAAGCATTAAGCCTTAAGAAACATTAAAAGCAGTTTTAAAAAGGTGAGTCTTGAGCAGTTTTTTGAAGGTGGGGAGGTCAGAGCAGTCACGGATAGGTTGTGGGAGTGAGTTCCAGAGGGTGGGAGCAGGTTCGGAGCTTGGTCCTGTAGGGGAGGGACAGGAGGTTGGCGTCTGAAGAACGGAGGGAGCGGGATGGGGTGTGGCGGTGCAGAAGGTCAGAGAGGTATGATGGGGCCAGGTTATGGAGGGCTTTGTAGGTCATGAGGAGGACTTTGAATTGGATACGCTGAGGGATGGGGAGCCAGTGGAGGTTTTGGAGGACAGGAGTGATGTGGTCTCGGGAGCGGGTGTGGGTGAGGAGGCGGGCAGCAGAGTTTTGAATGTATTGGAGTTTGTTGAGAGTTTTGGAGGGCAGACCATAGAAAAGGCTATTGCAGTAGTCGATTCGAGAGGTGATGAATGCATGAATGAGTGTTTCGGCAGCAGAGAAAGAAAGGGATGGGCGGAGTCGTGCAATGTTTTTGAGATGAAAGAAAGCAGTCCGGGTTATGTAGTTTATGTGTTGTTGGTATGAGAGTGTGGTGTCAAAAAGAATGCCAAGGTTTCGGATGAGTGGGGATGGAGTGAGGGTTGTGTTGTCTACGGTCAGGAACATTCTCCATAGTTTTGGGCATACTGTGGATTATTACAGCCAAAGGAACAACATTTCCATGGAGACAAGCAGGATGCCCTTTTCCAGGCCAAATAAGAGTCAGGTTTGTGGAGATGCAAGCCCGCTCACAGTAAGGACACATGCCAACCATACCGTGGAATGGTATAGCAAAAAATAAATAATAAAATAATAATAATAATAATAATAATAATAATAATAATAATAATAATAATTATTAAAAAAAAAAAAAAAAATCAAACCAAAAAAAAAAAAAAAAAAAAAAACATCTAAATCTCTCATCTAGGTCAAGTTTGAATCAGGTTTGTGGAGAGGCAAGCAGTAAGGATGCATGTTTTTCAGTGCAATAAAAACAACCAAAATTAAAAAACAAAACAAAAAAAACAACCCTTTTATTTTAATCTACTTTTAACCAAAAAGTTACACACTATGGCTTTAAATTATTAGTCTGTTGTTCATAGATAAACTAAACAAAATCATGTTTATTTAAGGAAGTAAAACAGAAAATCAAAAACATAGAAGTTGATTCACAGCGTGCACTTTTATAGATTTATAGTTAATAAAATGCTATGAATTGCATGAATTATAAGGTGCACTGTGTAGCTTTTTGGTTGGGGGTCCATCACCTTCTTGTTTCTTTGGATACGTCATTGCTCTGTCTGGAATGTTCCACAGTGTGACTTTAAACAGCTCTACTTTACATTTATTCAATTACAGGTGGTTTTATAGCTAAGAAATACCAAGAAAATCAGGCATTTTGTCTGTGAGCGGGGTCGCCTCTCCACAGATCTGACCTGTAACTCGGTCTGTTTTGGTCTCCATGGAGAAAGCATTTAACGGACCCTCCACCAGAAAAGTTACACACTGCACCTTTAAATAAATTTGATACATGGATACATGATTTATATAGTGGCATGTTTCAATTTTCAGAATAACTTTTATCAATCATCAAATGGGATTCACAAATTATAAATGTTCTTTGGTTTGGGAAAGTATAAAAACATTTTTTAAAAATTTAATAATAATAAAAATAATTAAATAAGCCAGAACCATAGTAAAACAAAATGGAATCTTATTATTATTATATAAATTTTTACTTTTTTCTTCAGTTTTCTCTGTTTTTACGCTGCACGTCCATGATCTCTGATGGTATAATATGAAACGTATGAATATTTTACGATGGTTTTTAGTCTAGATCCTGGAGTGAGGGGGAGGGTCAGGTTCAATTACTGTACAAATCTCTGAGTGATTTCCTCCAAGGATAAAAAAATTTAAATTCAAAGTACGATATCAAAATGTTATCATCATAGAAACAACATCTAAAAACCATTGATTTAGTACTTCTGTCAGTTTCAAAAAAATGGGTCAGAAGGAGGTCTGAAGGAAGGCATTAGTCGAAATTGAGGTTATTCAGCATTTTAATGTAAAAATAGCAGAATACAAACGAAATGGTGACATCAGACATCTTCAGCATCCATGTTGAAGCTTTAGCAGAGAGACGTCGGCCGTGAAGAGGGACATGAAGAGAACCCCCCAGTGGGGTCAGATCACACACACACCCCCACACACAAATGACCACAAGGTGTCTTTAAATACAGTACAGACTGTTGAATATTTATGACATCAACAACAGCTAACCTATAGGAGAATAGTTTAGCTATGCAGACCATGTAAAGAACTCCCCAGCTTTAGCTAAGAAGACCAGTTTTCCCAATAGTCAGCCAAAATATTGATGGATAGGGAGCAGGTGATGTCAACACAGCCCAGGATAGTCTATGTAGGTATCGAGTTACGCTTAGCTGTTCACAGAACACAGGGTTAAAACACAGAAGAACCAGGTGGAGGCTATAAGTATACAGAGATTAGGGTTTTCATATGTAAGTACACATGTAAATTAAATATGAGATCCCACACTTCCCTCAGTCATCCAGGTAGAATCCACAGCAAAAAGAGAAATTCAATTTTTGACTCGTCTAAACGGCCCCTTATAGTCCGAAAAGTACGGTAAGGGAGGTGGACTATAAAAGGAGCCAGACTCAGTTTCTCCAGGTTGAGGTGCAGGTTGCTGCCATGTTGAGCTTAACTTTTGCATCTTATGTTAATATTTTCTGTTTTTTGTGACGGTGAAATAAATGCACTTTTTGTCCCAGGTTGTGTCTGTAGTATTTTGTGCTTTTTTCTAAGTAACTTGGTTTGTTTTTTCATGTTTTATTCCAGGGGTGTCTAAACTACAGCTCTGGAAAAAAATAAAAATAAAATAAGAAACCACTGCAAAATGATCAGTTTTTCTGATTTGACTACTTATAGGTATGTGTTTGGGCAAAAGGAACATTTTGTTTGAGTCTATAAACTACTGACAACATTTCCCCCAAATTCCAAATAAAAATATTATCGTTTAGAGCATTTATTTGCAGAAAATGACAAATGGTCAAAATAACAAAAAAGATCCATGTTTTCAGACCTCAAACAATGCAAAGAAACAAGATCAAATTCATTTTAAAACAACATAATACTAATGTTTACACTTAAGAAGAGTCCAGAAATCAATATTTGGTGCAATAACCCTTATTTTTAATCACATCTTTCATGCGTCTTGGCATGCTCTCCACAAGTCTTTCACATTGTTTTAAACAAATTAGGCCTTTTATTTCAACTGATGCTGCTAAATCATAACTTCATTGAATGATCCTGTCTCACATTGAATATTCTTGTACAATATGGTCATTTACAGGCACCACAGTATTAAAACCTTTAGAGCAACTTTATAAAAAATCCATCAAGGTGTTTGCCAGAAAGTCATATTCAACTCATCACTGTGAAATTTTAGAGAAATACCAGCTTTTAAGTTTTGAAAATTTTAAAACTTTTAAACTCGCTTGCCTCATCTATAAATCCCTTAATGACCTTAATGCCCCTCCTCCCCTGAAGGAATTTATTAAACGTAGAGAAAACGACCTCAGGACTAGATGTGCTTCCAGAGCGACTGTGAGGGGACATTTAGATGAACTGCTACAGGACAAAACACCATTTCTGTTAAAGGTCCCATGGCATGAAATTTTCACTTTCTGAGGTTTTTGAACGTTAATGTGAGCTCCCCTACCCTGTTTAGGCCCCCCCCATGGTTAAAAGTTGCGAAATGTCTAAACTGAGCATTTGCGATCCTTTTCTGCGTTAGAAAAAATCAGAGCTCAAACGGGCGATTTTGAACAAGGCACCTTATTGACGTCAGATCGAAAAAAGAAATGCAAATGCAGTTCCACCCCCGTCTGTCTGTACTCAGCGTCTCTGTAAATCGCCCAGAGAGTTTGGACTGCGAATGCGCTAGGCAATGCGAAATGCGTTTTTTTATTTGCCTGGAGGCACGTCCGAGTGTTTCTAGGCTCGGAAGTCCTTTATCTGAGCCTCTGGACCTTTGAACAGCAGTGGTTTAATTTTATTTTCTGTGGAAATGTGTTTATTTTTCAATGGAACGCTTCAAATCTCTCCCCCCGTGCAAAAACAAGGAAATGGATCAGCTGAGGGCTCAGAGTGAGAGCGGAGCGTTTGGCCACGCCCCCACCCTCTACTATAGGCCAGCTCTTTTCTCCTCATTTGCATTCAAGCAACAACGCCCATTATGACCTGTTCTGAGGGAGAAAAAAATACTCTTTCTCATCTTATCTCTGTTTCTCATGCACTGAGTCTTGATTTTGAAGAAGGATTCATTTACAGTATTAGGGAACCATTAAGGAGCCATATAAAAGCATCAAGAAGTACCATGTCATGGGATCTTTAAGGGTTGTATGAACTGGAATAGTCTTCCAACAACTATACGAGAGAGTTCTACCCTTATTGCTTTTAAAAAAGAGCTAAAAAAATGGCTCAAAATCAACCAAACCTGTCAACATAGGTGATGTTCAACGTGTACCATGTAATGTATTGTTCTGTATATATTATAAATGCTTTTTGTTATTGTTTGTCATGTTGTTGTCTTTAAATGTCGGAGGACTACGGATGGAAAGTAGCTTCTAGCTAAATCCGGCATATTTACACAATGTCATAAAAATGTACAAAGTGTTCATTAATGTGCACTGTCCTCATCAAATAAACAAATACATACATAAAATTGTTCTTTGGTGACTATTCCAGTCCTGGTGCAAGAACTGAAGTAGCTCAGCTTTGTGTTTGTGTTGGAATTCAACAGACGCTGTAATGGAATGGCTGTAATACATGTAGAGATGCTGATTTCAGAAAAAAATGCAACGGTCTCTTATTTTTCCCAGAGCTGTATGTAGTGATTATTGTGTTTGTATACGGCCCTGCTTTAGACTTAGACTTTGACTTAGACAAACTTTATTGATCCACAAGTGAAATTGGAAGGCAAATCTAAGGGAAAATTTGGGTTTTGTGAAAATTGTAAGTGTAAAAATTCACTATATTTGGATAAATTACAAAAATGTGTGCCAAAAATAATTACAGTGGTACCTCACCTTACGAAATTAATTGGTGGTTTCGTAATGTGAAAAATTTGTAAGTTGAGTAGCTATTTCAATGGAAAAAGCCTGATGGAAAAAGGCCCCGATCCAAGTTTTTTTTTTTATAGTGTAACTTTTTTTTATAGTGTAACATTGTGTTCTGCGTGTTTCTCACATTTGTCTCTCATTTAAACACTCAAACTTTCATAGATTTTCAACAAAATGTGTTAACAGTGAAGTGTGGGGGGGAAGCGGGGGGGAGAAAACTGCGCTCTGACACGTGTGATAGCGCAGCATGACCCGGCGCGGAGCTGACTGGACCAGGACTAAACCTGGACTAAACCAGGACTAGACCAGGTGGATTAAAGCAGCGAGGAGGGGACTGCACGCAGTCTGAGCGCATGAACGCATGAACGAGACCCATGCAAGAGCCGCGGGCTCCTCCTGGTTTAGTCCAGGTTTAGTCCTGGTTTAGTCCAGACCACCGCGGCTCCTCCTGGTTTAGTCCAGGTTTAGTCCTGGTTTAGTCCAGACCACCGCGGCTCCTCTAGACCTCCTCTAGACCTGGTCAGGTCTAGAGGAGGTCTAGACCACCGCGGCTCTTGCATGGGTCTCGTTCATGCGTTCATGTGCTCAGACTGCGTGCAGTCCCCTCCTCGCTGCTTTAATCCACCTGGTCTAGTCCTGGTTTAGTCCTGGTTTAGTCCTGGTTTAGTCCTGGTCCAGAGCGCAGTGTTCTCCCCCCTCCCCCTTCCCCCCACACACTTCACTATTAATAATTTGAAATTTGAAAATTTGAAAATCTATGAAAGTTTGAGTGTTTAAACGAGAGACAAATGTGAGAAAAGTTTAAATTCAGTCTGAGAAAAGCGTATAATGTGTGTGGCTGAGCGCATTATTTGAATTTTTGAGATTTCGCATTTCGTGACTTGAATTTTCTTTCGTATCTAGAGACCAAAATTTAACGTGAAGGCGTTTCGTAACTTGAAATTTCCGTTTGTTGGGTCATTCGTAAGGTGAGGTACCACTGTATATAATCATATTTCCCAGATCCACATCGAAATACCCAGACTTTTACCCAATAAAGGCTGTTAATTTGTGAATTTCAGTTGTCTGTATCATTTAATCCAACCTCAGTGGTCCAGTAGGTTCCTCTGTGGTCCATGAGCGTACACTCGTCTATGCGCTCTTATACTTGTTCTGATACAGCTCACGATCATTCTAAAAACATTCAAGAAAGCTTCAATTCTCTCCTGTGAATGTCTATATCTGTATGTAGTTTCGATACTTGCTTTAGTCTCGTTGATTTTCCATCCTTTGGACATCCCTTCTTCTTTATAAATGCTCCGAAAACTTTCCGAGCTTTCAAAAGGTCAAATTCAACGTACAATTTGAGCGACAAGAAACAATTAAATTAAAAAAAAAAAAATTCTAGTTGAAGTTTAGGTCATTAACATAGGTGTTTGGGGACTTCTCGTTTTCCACCCCATTTTCAAACTCCGCCCCTCTCTCCTCTGCCCTCAAAACCACACTTACTACATGTCCGTAATGTTAAATACACACCGTTTTCTACAATCAAAACTCCATAGACATTTTAGCTCATTTTTTATGCAAATTTGTCTGGTAATTGTCACGGAATAGCCTCGAGTCTGGATTAAAATAGCGTCTTCTCATTTATTTCCAACGCTTCCCTCTTGTTTGGGGAGCTTGGGCCACTTTCGCCTGTCAAACTTTCCACACGAGTAGCTTTGAGTTCGCTTTTGGTCAAAATAAATCATGGTGGAATATGTTGGAGCCGATAAAAAATACGAGAGACCAGATCCTCCTTCACCCCTGCAGTGGATGATACAGTGGATTTTTCCCATAAGGCCGTGCAGGTGTTGAACTTGGAGGAGAGAGGATGGGGGGCACGGGGAGAGTGGGGTGTCCATGGCTCAGGGCGGTGATGTTGGGAATATACAGGAAGCAGGATTTGGAGTTGAAGAGAGTTGGGGTTTTTGATAAGTTAAAGGGAGGCGGAGAGAAATAGGGCTATAAAATGAATGACGGGGACTAGGAAAACGCAAATATAACTTTTATTCAACGCAAAACATGAGAAAAGAACTGGAAAAGTCATGTTAAACTCTCCCATTTGTTATTCTTTACAGGACTGAAGAACGTCTCGGGCATTATTCACTCCCCAGACTTGGTGGTGTGATGATGTTTGAGAAGCCATCAGCTGTTCCAATCACCCATCACTCAAAAACAAACTCAATTTATAGTATAGAACAGGGGTCTTCAATGTTTTTCAGGCCAGGGACCCCTAAACAGATCGCGAACTGGGCCAGGGACCCCCTACTATATATACGGCATAGAATTGTGTTTTATATTAAATTGAGCTTAGTGTCATGTATAAACATTGCTACTCTGTTATTAGCCTGGGAATTCCCAGGCCGCTTCCGTTCGTTTCGAACTGGAAGGCGGCCTGGAAACTCGTCCAAGCGAGAGTCCCAGATTTAGGGCCCCAATCAGAGAGCGGGGGAGGTGTGGCAAGACGGTGACGCGTACTACATGACAAACGGAAGCTTGTAGTTTGAACTGACAACTGACATGATTGGCTATGGACTTACGTATACGCTCAATGATAGACATTCATAACGCCCAATAAACGGCCGTTGGCAATCGCTAACCACACCTCCGCTACGGGATTTTTCGAAGCGAGTTTCCAGACCCATATCTCACTTGTGATATGGTCAGGTGTTAACCAGACTAACTCTGTTATGGTATATCCAATACAAGGAAATAATACACAGGTTAATACTGTATTTTACACTATAAAATATAAAATTATATTATTTTAAAGTGAAATCAAAAGATTTCGCGACCCCCCTGCAGTACCTCCGCGACCCCCCTAGGGGTCGCGACCCCCCTGTTGAAGACCTCTGGTATAGAATATTAGTATTAGTAGTATTTATAGAAAGTTAAAAAAACAAACAAACGAGTTCAGTCACATGGGAGGAGCTCGGAGTAAAGCCACGTCGACAGGAGCAGCTGAGGTGGCTCGGGCATCTGTTTCGGACGCCTCCTGGACGCCTGTTGCTGGAGGGACAATCACTGCGTGCACATGGACGAGTGTAATCCGATTGCAAACGGATTGGGATCATATCGAATTCATGCGCACAGGATAAGGATCGTATAGGGATTGGTTTCCCGAATCCGATTGGAACCCCTGGTTTAGGCCGATAGTAATCCGCTCAGTGCCGCCTTGTGCACGATATCGGATCGGATTGGCGTACTGCGCATTCGCGGGAATTTTCGCCAGGGATTTCACCCGGAAGTGGCAGGAGGCGCCGACGACGTCATAAGTAGCGATTGTTGCCGGAAAAGTCAGACGAAATCATGGCTGCGAAGAAAGAATGCACAACACGTACACCAATGCTGCTCCGTCAAACTCCTCGAGCGCCATCTTTGTAAACCGCCACATAGTTTGTTGTGTTTTTATTGAGTAGCCATCACCCGGAAGTAGTTGGACTACAGCGCCACATAGCGTAGCGGAGCCGGCCAGGTCGCTGACCATTATCCGATTACACGACTTTCATGTGCACTCGGATTATAGAACAGACCACCTGCCGAGTAACGGGATCGGATTTGGAGAATCCGATCCTACCATGTGCACGCAGTGTATGTCTCCCAGCTGGCCTGGGAACGCCTTGGGGTCCCCCCGGAGGAGCTGGAGGAAGGTCTGGGAGTCCCTGGTTAGACTGTTGCCCCCGTGACTTGGCCCCGGATAAGCAGGAAAAAATGAATGGATGCAATATGGTAAAAAAGTCTTAGTGGTCGGGTTTAGAAAGATCTTGAAACTAGGTAAACTGCAACAATTTCCTTTCTAAAACAAATTTGGGGATACACTGCCTGACAAAAGTATTGGGTCGATTGTGTATTTCTGAAATTTCATAAATAATGATAACAAGACATATTGGTAATGACAACAAATCAATTTATTGATATATTAAAGCAAATTTCATCATGTGTAAAGGCATATTATTGCAAAAATGTAACAATATCAAGTTAAATAGCTTTTTCATCAAAATAACCACCTTTGGCCTTAATCACAGCTTTACAATGTCTGTCTGTCCTTTTAATCATGCATATGGGGGGATTCAAGAACTCTATGATATGAGTTGATTTTAAAATATTATTGAGTGTTCAAACTATTATTTTCATAATGAAAGGATGCTATGAAAACATGAGTAATATTCGTCCACAAATGGATTTGCGCACAATGATCTGAAAATATGAGAACGTCTGATAATATAACTGAATAAATGCGATGAAATAGTATTAAGTACACCACATTTAAATAATGGTTGACACACTGAAAAGTTGGCTCAGTACCCCAGCATCACAAATTATGCCATCGTCCTAATACTTCTGTCAGGCAGCGTATATGTGCGTAAAATCAGGGTGGTTTTGTCCATGTTAACTTTTGTTTAAAGTAGTAAAGTATTGCCAAAAAAGCCTTGGTGATTGCATTTGGGAAAGAAAACACTTAAAGATGGGTGAAATGTAACAAGATTCATAAAGCAGAACATGGAATCTCTGCGTAAAACGTGGGTGGTTTCGTCCAAGGTTCGTGCAACGGTTCAGTCACCTTGTGCTTTATACCTTGTACCTTGTACCTACCCAGGACAGGCTGGAGGGACTATATCTCCCGGCTGGCCTGGGAATGCTTTCGGGTCCCCCTCGGAGGAGCTGGAGGAAGTGTCTGGGGTGAAAGAAGTCTGGGAGTCCCTGTTTAGACTGTTGCCCCCAAGACCCGGCCCCAGATAAGAGGAAGAAAATGGATGGATGGAAAAAAAAACAAACAAACATGCACAATATTTGATTTAGAGTTCACAGGCGTTCTCACCTCTAACTGAGATTGCATGTTCTCCCTGTGTCTGGGTGGGTTTCCTCTGGGCACTCCCGTTTCCCTCATCAACCCAAAACCTGCACCACAGGTCAAATCCTCCAGCTAAGGTAGTCTTGACCAAGACCAGCTCAAGATCTGGAGATGGGTCCCCGGGCGCTGCGCTGAAGCATGTAAGGATGGGTCAAATACAGAGAACAAATACGTGGACAGTACAGTTATTTATCCTCAAAGGCACGTGAAGCAGTTGTATACATTCTGAAGATCTTCTCTGTTCTGGAGGAAAATCTGAGATGGTACCCAGGTACAGATACTCCTCAACAGTCTCCACCGGACTCCCACAGGTGGACTGTGTTGGTGAGTGTGACCAGTATCTAGAGAGCTTGGATTATAAGAATGCAATAGTTGTACCTTTTTTCCTTCTGACCAGGCTGGTTCTGGCCTGGAGCCTACAGCTGCAGACAGGATTCATTCATCCATATATTTTACTTGTACAGTGGTACCTCACCTTACGAAAGACCCAACAAATGAAAATTTCAAGTTACGAAACGCCTTCACGTTAAATTTTGGTCTCTAGATACGAAAGAAAATTCAAGTTACGAAACGCGAAATCTCAAAAATTCAAATAATGCGCGCTCAGCCACACACATTATACGCTTTTCTCAGACTGAATTTAAACTTTTCTCACATTTGTCTCTCGCTTAAACACTCAAACTTTCATAGATTTTCAACAAAATTATTAATAGTGAAGCGTGTGGGGGGAAGGGGGAGGGGGGGGGAAACTGCGCGCGGACACGTGTGATAGCGCAGCATGACCCGGCGCGGGGCTGCCAGCAGGTCTAGACCTGGACTAAACCAGGACTGGACCAGGACTAAACCTGGACTAAACCAGGACTAAACCTGGACTAAACCAGGACTAAACCTGGACTAAACCAGGACTAGACCAGGTGGATTAAAGCGCCGCGCGCGGGTCTATTTCCTGGTTTCGTTTCGAGTCACGGCTGAGGCGAGCAGCGAGGGGGACCGCACGCAGTCTGAGCGCATGAACGAACGCATGCAAGAGCGTGGTCTAGACCAGGTCTAGAGGAGGCACGGTTTGAGCACGGGTCTCGTTCATGCGCTCAGACTGCGTGCGGTCCCCCTCGCTGCTCGCCTCAGCCGTGACTCGAAACGAAACCAGGAAATAGACCCGCACGCGGCGCTTTAATCCACCTGGTCTAGTCCTGGTTTAGTCCAGGTTTAGTCCAGGTTTAGACCTTGGTCTAAACCTGGTATAGTCCACGTTTAGTCCTGGGTCTACAGTCTCTATGCAGAACACAATGTTACACTATAAAAAAGTTACACTATAAAAAAAAACTTGGATTGGGGCCTTGGAACGAATCAGGCTTTTTCCATTGAAATAGCTACTCAACTTACGAAAAATTCACGTTACGAAACCACTTCTGGAACGAATTAATTTCGTAAGGTGAGGTACCACTGTACACTGAAAAAAGCAATGTCCAGGTAATGACTTAAAAGAACATTGGACTTGTAGATTCAGCTTGACAAGTGAAATGATCCAACATTGGAACAAAAGTGTATTTTTCTTAATTCAAGCAACATTCAATTTTGTTTCTCATTTTAAGTCCAAAGAGTTGTTGTTATGCTTATCTTAGGTGTAGCAAGACGTATTTTGATATTTTAAGTACAAAAGGTCTATTTAGTTTTAAGCAGGAGCTGTCACACTACTCTATTATGTGTCCATGGTTGGAACATGATGTTCTGGTTCTGGTAGCCGGGACAAAAGGACTGTGAAGTTCGCAGATTTGACCAGTTTGTCTGAATGGCCCTGCAGTCGTCTGTGTAGAGCAGGGATCGCGAACCTTTTCCCTCTGGTGAGCTACCTTTACCAAATGAAAATGCCAGAGAGTCGCAAGAAAATAAGAAAGTAGAAGAGCTATGCCAAGCTTTATGACGGGGTACAGTTAGATGCCTGTTAAACATAAACCATTATCCATTTATTAGGCGTCAAAATTACACATTTACAACGGTAATTACTCAGATTTTTGTTATTAAGCACATATATAATTCAGAAATCCTTTAGCGAGCTGCTTGGAAGGCAGTGGAGAGCTCCTGGTAGCTCCTGAGCTCCAGGTTTTGGAGATCCCTGGTGTAGAGAATGTAGAGCAGTGGTGAAAGAGCACGGCCTTGGGGAGAACCTTAACCTGAAACTAAATCATCTTTGCCTGTTATGAGACAAAAACCCACCTAGACTGAATCAATTTGCTTATATAAGGGTGATTCTCCAACTATCAAAGAATTTGTGTCCCAGGCAGAAGTAAGAAAAACAAAAACACGTTTGTCATTTTTTATTCATGCTGCACTTACTAGACACAAAGACGAACTTCCAAAAAAATTATGATAGATCAATTACTATTTTTATTATATCAAATCTGGTTTTATATTGAGTGTTTTTGCTGTATGTCCTTTGTCCCTTGGCCAGGTTTTGGACTCTCATAAGACTGAAATTAAATTTGATTCAACAGTAACTTCATTGACAAATGGCACAGAAATTTCTTATTTTAATGAAAAATATCATGTGCTTGAAAGATATATTAGTATTTTATTTATTTTTTCATATAAAGAACACCTGTCCCTAGGGATCACTGTCATTTCCACCACAAAATGTAACTTAACTTTTTTTTTTAAACCTTTGTCTCCTTGAAGCACATCAGTTGTGATGTGACAGGAGCTCATGTTAGCATAGCAGCGTTAGCTCCATGGAAGGAAGGGAAACAAGAACAAAATCAAGGTCAAGTTTTAGAAAACCAAGAGTATAGTTTATTGGTCGTCATTTCCAAACACCTCATATTTCCTTTGAATGAACAAATAATGAGAAAAATACCATTTTATATTGTGTATTTTGAGTATATTTTATGCTAACTCTAAAACAGAGATTAGCATGCTAATATGTCATGAGATTTTAAAACAAATGCTAAACATTGCCATTTCCACAACAGTCATTTCCATCACTTTATTTATTGTTATTGTTTATTATTATTTATTTAATATTTATGTCATTTCATTACAAGATTTCAGGTTTTAAGTATTTATTGTCATTGCACAAGAACAACGAAAGTGTGTTTGGAGCATCCACATACGTACAGTCATACCTCACCTTACGAAAGACCAAAATAACGAATAATCCAAGTTACGAAACGCCTTTATGTAAAATTTTCGGTCTGAATACGAAAGAAAATTCAAGTTACGAAACGCGAAATCTCAAAAATTCAAATAATGCGGGCTCGGCTTCGCAGCTGCCCGAATCCCCTGAAACGTAAATACACTTCACACATCTTGTAAATACACTCTCCAACAGGGTTTAGGGGGGTATTGGGGGCCTTGGAACGAATCAGGCCTTTTCTACTTACGAAAAAAATCACGTTACGAAACCACTTCTGGAATGAATTAATTTCGTAAGGTGAGGCATGACTGTAGTTGTATTTTTTTATTTATACAACCATTATCAGTTAATGTTTCTACACATTGTGATGAAGTAGAACAAATCATAATATTTCTAAAAGTATGTGTTGGATTTTCTGAAAAATATCATGACCAAATTTGACTGTAGTTGGAGAATCACCCATAAACAAATGTGACGCACTGAGGGAAACATGGCTGAAAATGAGACAAAAATGGAGCGGTTATGTCCAAACATGGCAGATATCAGATGTCATAGCGACGGCCGCTCTAGAGTTGTATTACACCTCTCTGGGTCTAAATGACATGACTTTACACAGGGACCAGGCCCATAAATCCACTGTATTACATTACCTCTCCTCCTCCACCTCTTCTTCTCCTCCTTTTCCTCCTCCTCTTCTCCAATGATGATGTGATTATCTGGTTCTGTCCGGTCCCGTCTCTCCTCTGATTAGTTTGCTCCTCTCTCATGGACAGTTTGTGTGTAGGACGTATCTGAGCGCGTGCAGAAGTCTTCGGGTGATTGGCTCGCGGCACTTCCCTGTCACCTTCACTGTTATAACGATCATGGGAGCTCCGACCTTGATCCGCTCAGAGCCGTAATGGCCGCCGCCGCCCACACGGTTTCAGAGGCAGTAAAAGAGGAGTTTGGGTTGTAATAACTCCAGGCTAACTCCTACTGAAAAGTATATTTAGATAAAAGAGGAGAGAGAGAAGGATAGTGAGAGAAAGAGAGACACACAAAGAGAGTAGAGCGATGGATGGACTATAAACACTTAAAATCGCAGGAAAAGGTTGTTCCTGTAGGTCAGGGGTGCCCAAGTCGATCGCGATCTACCAGTCGATCGCAGGCAGAGTGTCAGTTGATCGTGTATGGCTGCGTTCAGACCGCAGGGCTTAATGCTCAAATCCGATTTTTTTGTGAGGTCGTTCACATTTCCAATTAAATGCGACTTGTATGTCATCTCCAGTGTGAACTTTAAACTCCCCAAAAGTGTCCCGCATGCGCATCGGAGGACACGACGACGTTATGCGCAGCGAGCGTGCTCAGTGTTTACGGAAGTCGCCTAAAGTTGCTGTCGTACCGGAGCCAAAACATGTACAGCTTATTTGTTTTAAGGAGGAGACGGAGAAAGAGAAGGACAAGGTTTTTGGCCACAGCGTTTTGTGGGGCAGTGGCAGCAACGTCCGTAGAAATGAACGTGTTGGTGCGGAGTCGGAGACAAGAGTGGTGGGATTGCTACGTGCTTCGCCGCTTCACTGATACGGAATTTATATACTATTTTCGAATGACGAGAAGAACGTTTGTGTACATTTGTGAGCGACTACTTGTACCACTCTCACTGGAGGAAACACGCCGAGGTCGGATGAACGCGACCTGGCCGTTCAGACTGAAGTCACATGCCAAAAGATCGGATATGTATCGGTTTTAGTAAAAGGAGAAATTCAATTTGTCAACTGGACAAAGTTTATTTGGTCGAAGACGTTTCACAGCTCATCCAAACTGTTTCGTCAGTTCTGGTCAGAGTGCTGATGGACACTGCTTATATCTAGCTGCAGGAAGGAGCTAACTACAATGAAATTACCCTGAAACTACCACACCTCTTTGTTTTTAAAGGTCCCATGGCATGAAATTTTCACTTTCTGAGGTTTTTGAACGTTAATGTGAGCTCCCCTACCCTGTTTAGGGCCCCCCCCCCATGGTTAAAAGTTGCGAAATGTCTAAACTGAGCATTTGCGATCCTTTTCTGCGTTACAAAAAATCGGAGCTCAAACGGGCGATTTTGAACAAGGCACCTTATTGACGTCAGATCGAAAAAAGAAATGCAAATGCAGTTCCACCCCCGTCTGTCTGAACTCAGCGTCTCTGTAAATCACGCCCAGAGAGTTTGGACTGCGAATGCGCTAGGCAATGCGAAATGCGTTTTTTTATTTGCCTGGAGGCACGTCCGAGTGTTTCTAGGCTCGGAAGTCCTTTATCTGAGCCTCTGGACCTTTGAACAGCAGTGGTTTGATTTTATTTTATGTGGAAATGTGTTTATTTTTCAATGGAACACTTCAAATCTCTCCCCCCGTGCAAAAACACGGAAATGGATCAGCTGAGAGCTCAGAGCAGAGAGCGGAGCGTTTGGCCACGCCCCCACCCTCTACTATTGGCCAGCTCTTTTCTCATCATTTGCATTCAAGCAACAACACCCATTATAGAGTGTCCAGAGTGAGAAAAAATACTCTTTCTCATCTTATCTCTGTTTCTCATGCACTGAGTGTTGATTTTGAAGAAGGATTCATTTACAGTATTAGGGAACCATTAAGGAGCCATATAAAAGCATCAAGAAGTACCATGTCATGGGATCTTTACAGTTTCTGTCTGGGCTCTTGTTTATCATACCCATTCAGTACCATAATGGGTGTTTTCACACCTTTGGACCTGTCCTGGCTAGTCCTATTGGCACAGTCTTGAGTGCAGTCTGAGTACCCTTAAAACCACGCTCCGAACTGTGCACACTGAGAATTGAGACACGGCTTTAGACTTAGGGCCTGTTTACACGAGAACGCTTACGGGTAAAAACAACAAAATATTTTATCGGAAGTGCCTTTTGTTTAGACGGTGACAACGTTTTAGGGGCTTAAAAACACAAAAACTGAAACCGCCCTCCAAAGTGGAAAACTTGAATACGCTCCGTCGTAGCGTTTTCGTCTACACTGGTCAAGACGCAAAACTCTGGTCAAATCTGCTGACGTCGCGTACGCGTTTCCGTCACATCACAGAAGAAGGAAGATTCTACACATGCTCGCGGACATAGTGATAATGTATCACAGCGCCACCTAGCCGCCTGGCATGCATACCCAATCCAATTCCATTTGCAAAGTGAGCGCACGCTTTATTGACACCCTCCAAAAAAGATTTTCTGTGAGCCTTTTCGGGCTCCGTAAAAAATAGATGGAATAGCAAAAAAGACAGTAAGAGACCAGTGTCAAATGAGACATAATTATAAAAATAAAAAATAATAATACAGTCATACCTCACCTTACGAAATTAATTCGTTCCAGAAGTGGTTTTGTAACGTGATTTGTTTCGTAAGTAGAGTCGCAATGTAAAAGGCCTGATTCGTTCCAAGGCCCCCAATACCCCCCTAAACCCTGTTGGAGAGTGTATTTACAAGTGTATTTAAGCCGGACACGCATTATTTGAATTTTTGAGATTTCGCGTTTTGTAACTTGAATTTTCTTTTGTATTCAGAGACGAAAATTTTACGTAAAGGCGTTTCGTAACTTGGATTATTCGTTATTTGGGTCTTTCGTAAGGTGACGTATGACTGTAAATGTATATGTACAAATCAGAATAAAATAGAAAAAAAATGAAAAAAATAGAAAAAAAAAATAGAAAAACTGCTCAGAGCTTACAACTGTCACCCTCTATATTTTGTGTGGGATATAAATCGTCATAGAAACATCTGTATTTAAGCTAAAAGTTAGTGATGCTTTACTCTCTAAATGTAAAAACGGTTCTTCTCGGCAGGTCTCCGTGCGCCTCCTCTGGTGTGAAATCTGCTTTGTTTATGATCTCTCCCTCGTCAGCGCCGCGTCTTTAAACGAGCTAAAGTTTAATTACTAAATGATGGCGTGTCATATGGAGCCGTGTTGGTACTGGGGGGTAATGGCTGTGGAGGAGGGGGCAGAGCTGGAGCCCCAAACATCTGCACCAGGAGAAGACTCGTGGACGCTGGTGGGTTCAGGCTCCAGTGAAGTCTGACAGATGGAGCCGACGCGAGGGGGGCGCAAAAATGAATTTATAATGTGGAGTTTATGATAGTTTTAATTATTTTTTTTTATTTGCTCACATTTGTTACAAGAAACTGCTTTAGCGACTGCCTCATTTTATAATGAACTCGTATTGTATCTGTTATTTCTTTACTCTGAATGTCCCGCAGTATGGCTTTATATTTGTCAAAAATTAATTTATAATGCATTTTTAAAACATTTCCTCACACATTTGTTGCTTTTTATTTTTATTTTGAGCTTTTATTGTGTTGTATGTACATTTTTCTGGTGGTGTATTTGTCGCCGACTTGTCTCCATGGTGTTTTGGCTTGAATGTCCCACAGTATGGCTTTATATTTGTCCACAGGGGAGGCAAAAATGTATTTATGTGTGTGTGTGTGTTTTTTTTTATTTTATTTCCTCACATTTGTTGCCTTTTATTTTTATTTTGAGCTTTTATTCTGTAGCATGTAAATTAATCTTGTGGTTGCCCACTTGTCTCCATGGTGATGTTATTGTTTTAGCTTGAATGTCCCACAGTATGGCTTTATATTTGTCCATGGGGGAGACAAAAAATATTATTATTATTATTTTTTTTTTTATTTCCTCACACATTTGGTGCCTTTTATTTTTATTTTGAGCTTTTATTGTGTTGTATGTAAATTATTGTTGTCATTGTCCACTTGTCTCCATGGTGATGTTATTGTTTTAGCTTGAATGTCCCACAGTATGGCTTTATATTTGTCTTTATATTTGTATTTATAATGTGTGTGTGTGCTTTTTTAAAATTTCCTCACACATTTGTTGCCTTTTATTTTTATTTTGCGCTTTTATTGTGTTGTAAGTACATTTTTCTGGTGGTATATTTGTCTCCATGGTGTTTTGGCTTGAATGTCCCACAGTATGGCTTTATATTTGTCCACAGGGGACACAGAAATTCATTTATAATGTTTTTTTTAAAATATTTTCTCACGCACTTGTTGCCTTTTATTTTATTTTGAACTTTTATTGTGTTGTATGTACATTATTCTTGTGGTTGGCCACTTGTCTCCATGGTGATGTTATTGGTTTAGCATGCATGTTCCACAGTATGGCTTTATATTTGTCCACAGGGGAGGAAAAAAATGTATTTATAATGTGTGTGTGTGTGTGTTTTTTAAAATTTCCTCACACATTTGTTGCCTTTTATTTTTATTTTGAGCTTTTATTGTGTTGTATGTACATTTTTCTGTTGGTGTATTTGTCGCCGACTTGTCTCCATGGTGATGTTATCGCTTTAGCATGAATGTCCCACAGTATAGCTTTATATTTGTCCATGGGGCAGACAAATATTCATTTATAAAGTGTGTTTTTTCTATAAATTTCCTCACACATTTTTTTTATTTTGAGCTTTTATTCTGTTGTATGTACATTTTTTCTTGTCATTGCCCACTTGTCTCCATGGTGATGTTATTGGTTTGGCTTGAATGTCCCACAGTATGGCTTTATATTTGTTCACGGGGGACACAAAAATTAATTTATAATGTGTGTGTTTTTTTTTTAAATTTCCTCACGCATTTGTTGCCTTTTATTTTTATTTTGAGCTCGCATTGTGTTGTATGTACATTTTTCTGTTGGTGTCTCTGTCGCCGACTTGTCTCCATGGTGATGTTATTGCTTTGGCTTGAATGTCCCACAGTATGGCTTTATGGTGCATGAAGGCGCCTCCAGGACCAGTTAAGGTTGAGGTACATTATGTTGCATTATAATTTGCATTTGCCGCATCCTTCACTTTAAACTGTGTCACCATATTACAGGTCAGGTCTGTGAAAAGGCGTCCCTGTTCACAGTAAGAATAAAAGAAAAACTGCAAACACTGGTACGGTATATTTCCTGTTCTCCGTTGGGCGTTGGCGTATTTGCTGGTGCGTTCTGGGTACTGACGGGTGACACATGTTTTGGCAGGTGTGTCTGGCTCACTCGTCCTGACCTCCGCTCTCCTCTCTTTCTCCAGCTCTCTCTCTCTCTTCTCCTCTCTCTGTCCATTTCCTCTCTCTCTTCTCCTCTCTCTGTCCTTCTCCTCTCTCCCCCTCTCTTTCTCTTTCTATTCCCCCTTTCTTTCTTAATTCCCCCTGTTTCTCTCTCCTTCCTACTCTCTCCCTCCTTCTGTCTCTGTCCTACTCCTCTCTCTTTCTACCCCCTCTCTTTCTTAATTCTCCCCTCTGTCTCTCCCTCTTTCTCTCTCTGTCCTACTCCTCTCTCCCTCCTTATCTCTCTGTTCTTCTCCTTCTCTCTCTCTCTTTCTATTCCCCGTTTCTCTCTTAATTCCCACCTCTGTCTCTCTCTCTCTCTCTCTCCTTCCTCCTCTCTCCCTCTTTCTCTCGCTCTCTTTCTATCTCCCTCTTTCTTAATTCTCCCCTCTGTCTCTCTCTGCTTCCTCCTCTCTCCCTCCTTCTCTCTGTCCTTCTCCTTCTCTCTCTTTCTATTCCCCCTTTCTCTCTTAATCCCCCGTCTCTCCCTCCTTCTCTCTCTCTCTGTCCTTCTCCTTCTCTCTCTTTCTATTCCCCCTTTCTCTCTTAATCCCCCCGTCTCTCTCTCTCCTTCCTCCCTCTCTCTCCCTCCTTCTCTCTCTGTTCTACTCCTCATCCCTCTCTCTTTCTATCTCCTCCCTCTCTCACCCTATTTTTCTCTCTCTCACCCATCTCCTCTCTCTCCTCCTTTACTCTCCCCCTTTTTCTCTTTGTTCCTTTCTTCTGTCACTCTGCCCTCACCCCTCTCTCTCTGTCTTTCTCTTTCCTCCTCTCTCACTTTCCCTCTCTCTCTCTCCTCCTCCTTTTCTATCTCTCCCTTTGTTCCTCCTCCGCTCTGAGCCCTCCCCTCAGCATCTGTCCATCCCTCTCTCCCTCCCCCTCCCTCCTCCTCCTCCTTCTCTCGCTCTGTCTCCTCTCCTTCTCCTCTCTCACTCTCCCTCCCCCTCTCTCCTCCTCCTCTCTGAGACCTCCCCTCAGCATCTGTCTGTTCCTCTCTCTCTCCTCCTCCTTCTCTCTCTCTCTCCTCCTCTCTGAGCGCTCCCTTCAGCATCTGTCCATCCCTTTCCCTCTCTCATTCACTTCTCTCTCTCTCTCTCTCCTTCTCTCTCTCTGTCTCCTCTCCCTCTCCTCCCTCTCTCCCTCCCCTCAGCATCTGTCCATCCCTTTCCCTCTCTCTCTCTCTCTCTCTCTCTCTCTCCCTCCTTCTCTCCTTTCTCTCTCTCTCCCCCCTCTCACTCTCTCACCCTCTCTCGCTCTCTCTCTCTCCCTCTCACTCTCCCGCTCCTTCTCTCCTCTCTCTCCCTCTCTCCCTCTCACTCTCTCTCTCGCTCTCTCTCTCTCTCTCCCTCCTTCTCTCTCTTGCTCTCTCTCTCGCTCTCTCACTCTCTCAACCTCTCTCGCTCTCTCTCTCTCCCTCTCACTCTCCCGCTCCTTCTGTCCTCTCTCTCTCTCTCTCGCTCTCTCTCTCTCTCTCCCTCTCTCCCTCTCACTCTCTCTCTCGCTCTCTCTCTCTCTCCCTCCTTCTCTCCTCTCACTCTCTCTCTCCCTCTCTCTCTCTCTCTCCCTCTCTCTCCTCTTCCCTCTCACTCTCTCCCTCTCTCTCTCTCCCTCTCTCCCCCCATCTCTCCTTCTCTCTCTCTCTCTCTCTCTCTCTCTCTCTCTCTCTCTCTCTCTCTCTCCCCCTCTCCTCCCTCTCTCTCTCTCTTTCACAGCGGTGTCCAGACGCCTGCTTCTTTCTCCACATGGATGCCTCTCTTCACTGGGCGTTTTATTACAGCTCAAATCCAACAGAAAAACCAACACAAAATGGAGTCCAGACTCTGCACCCAAACCTCTAATCACGCGCTCACATAAACATGATCTCTCCTGATCCTGGGCAGACTCTTTCTCTCTCTCCCTTCTGTTCTTCTGTCTCTGTTCTCAGTATTGGTTCAGTCAGAACTTGGCTCTTTTCGTGGAGATCTCGGTGTGGTTTATGTTCCTGAGTTCTTGCCTGGCAGGACCGGACTGGGATCTGTCTGTACGTTTTATTCAGAGGGAGATCAGTCTGGTCCCCACAACCTCCATCGTATCCCGAGCCAGAACCATAGACTGTGTAAAGAAAAATAGGAATAAATAGTCAAAATAGTGAAATAAAAACCCCAGGATCATGTAGAGCGGGTTAATACGAACATTTTAACGGAGAAGTAACGTTTTTACAATCTGGACCTTATTTCGGTGATAAAACGTCATTTACTCACCCATTGTACTTTGGTGTCATTTGGAGTATTTCCGGGGATTTTGATGATATCCGTTTAACGTGAGTGGTCGGGGTAGACTGTCACAGTCACTAAATAACACAAACTTTATCACGTTTCAAATTACAAAGTTCAGTGTTAGTCTACGCTTTCGTTTGCGTTTCGAACATGAAAAAAGGTTTCTTTTTACACCACGGTTCATCATGACATGAATATCCTCACCTGCAGAGAGTGGTAAAGACTGCCACAAAGATCACCAGGACTCCTCAAGCCTCTCTGCAGAGCATCTACCACCGCAGAATCCGCAAGAGAGCTGCTTCCATCATCAAAGACCCCACCCAACCCCAACATAACCTGGGAAATCCCAGGCTGCTTTCGTTCGTTCCAATCTGAAAGACAGCCTGGGGACTATGGAAAGCGAGCTCTCCTGATTTTGGGAGCCAATCAGAGAGCAGGGAGGGGTGGAAAGACGGTGACGCATACTACGTGACAAACGGAAGCTTGTAGTTTGAACTGACAACTGACATGATTGGCTATGGGCTACGTATACGCCAAATGATAGACATTCGTAACGCCCAATAAACGGCCGTTGGCGATCGTAAACCACACCTCCGGTACGAGATATTTCGAAGGTGGCTTCCAGACCATATCTCACTTGTGATATGGTCAGGTGTAAACCAGGCAACCCCCAACATGGACTATTCACACTCCTACCTTCAGGCTGGAGGTACAGGAGTGTGAAAAGCAGGACTACCAGACTTAAGAACTCTTTCTCCCCAACTGCAACCAGACTCTTGAACTGCTGAGCAATAGCCCCCCTCCTGGACACTGACTGACCGATACTTTGCACATGAGTAATTTGCACTATTATTGACAAACTGTTAAATTAATCTGTCAGATTACAGCTGCACATGTAACTGCTCGAATGTTTACACTTCCTGTTTGAACTATATCAACCATGTTTACACTTCCTGTTTGCACGATATCAACCATGTTTACACTTCCTGTTTGCATTATATCAACCATGTTTACACTTCCTGTTTGCACTATATCAACCATGTTTACACTTCCTGTTTGCACGATATCAACCATGATTACACTTCCTGTTTGCACTATATCAACTATGTTTACACTTCCTGTTTGCACTATATCAACCATATTTACACTTCCTGTTTGCATTATATCAACCATGTTTACACTTCCTGCTTGCATGATAGCAACCATGTTTGCACTTCCTGTTTGCACTATATCAGCCATGTTTACACTTCCTGTTTGCACTATATTAACCATGTTTACACTTCCTGTTTGCACTATATCAACCATGTTTACACTTCCTGTTTGCACTATATCAACCATGTTTACACTTCCTGTTTGCACAATATCAACCATGTTTACACTTCCTGTTTGCACTATATCAACCATGTTTACACTTCCTGTTTGCACAATATCAACCATGTTTACACTTCCTGTTTGCACTATATCAACCATGTTTACACTTCCTGTTTGCACAATATCAACCATGTTTACACTTGTGTTTGCACTATATCAACCATGTTTACACCTCAATTTTACTATTGACAGTTGCACATAAAAACAATGTTGCAGATTATCTGTAAATATGTACATAGGACCCAGCGTATATTTTTCATAGTGTATATTCGGTAAAGATTGTTCTATTGATTATACTTTTTTACATGCTTCTCTTCATCTTATTTAGCTATTTAAATTTTTTGCATGGACTTGGCATCCAGAGTGGGCAGCAAAGTAAGAATTTCATTGTACAGGGAAACGTGTTTCTTTACTGTGCATATGGCAACAAAGCTTTGAATCTTTGAATCCTCCATGATATCACCAAACTCCGAAATCTCCAGAAATGCTCCAAATGACACAAAAGTACAATGGGTGAGTAAATGACGTTGTTTTATCAGCGAAATAAGGTCCAGATTGTAAAAATGTTACTTTTCCTTTGAGACCAAAATCACAAAACTCAGCAGTTACAGTGGGGTGACGAGTCGATGGAGCCAGAAACGTGCCCATGTTCACTTCCTATTTGGAATCAACGTTATTATAGTTAATGAAATTGAACGAAAAAACGAAAACTATAATTGAAAAAAATATTTTCGTTAACTTAAATAGAGAAAAATGACAATTAAAAGAAAAAAATGATAACTGAAACTGTATTGCGTGTTTACAAAACTAAAACTAACTGAAATTATCGATAAATCGCTCTTGGTTTTGGCCTTTTTTGGAGTTGGTAAATGTGGAAGTTTTGGTGTGTATTTTTATTTGTTTTTGCGCTTAAGGCTGCAGCTTGTGGACAGCTTTGGTTGTTGTGGGGGTAAACCTGAATAAATGTTTTGAAATTGTATTTGTTTGCTGCAAGTTTGATAACACAATACTTTCTTTTTGAATGTTGCACTTGACAAATAATCCAACGTATAACCCAAAAACTAAAACTAAATAAAAACTAAACTAAAGCTGAGAAGTTAGAAAAAAACTAAAACTATCAGAGCCGCTCTAAAAACTAATTAAAACCAGACATTTTTGTTAAAAGTGTTCAAAGCGCACTGTGTAACTTGGCACTTTGCTTCTGGAAGGCCCGCCACTCGATTGCTTCCATGGAATGTTATTATTTCCTGGTAATGTTCCACAGTATGGCATTAAGCTAATCTATTTCCATGGTTACAGCTCAAATCTGAGGAGGTTTTTCAGAATTTTCAACATATTTTGGAGAAATAAAATCACCTGTAACTGAATAAATGCAAAAGTTTAATGTTTAATGCCATACTGTGGAACTTTCCGCAGCAGAACTATGCAATTTGTGTGAAAGCAAACAGGAAAGTTTTAAAATGCACCTGTAAGTGTTGAAGAAATGTTTATTCTGGAACTCAGACAACGTGAAATCAATACTGAAAGACGTTTTTACAGAGCCTTGGAAGTGTCATAGGTGAATAAATAATAACAAAGTGTGGGAACGAGATATTAATGCGTGCATGAGTTATAACCTGTGCGCACGAGTTATAACCTGTGCGCACGAGTTATAACCTGTGCGCACGAGTTATAACCTGTGCGCATGAGTTATAACCTGTGCGCACGAGTTATAACCTGTGCGCACGAGTTATAACCTGTGCGCATGAGTTATAACCTGTGCGCACGAGTTATAACCTGTGCGCATGAGTTATAACCTGTGCGCACGAGTTATAACCTGTGCGCACGAGTTATAACCTGTGCGCATGAGTTATAACCTGTGCGCACGAGTTATAACCTGTGCGCATGAGTTATAACCTGTGCGCATGAGTTATAACCTGTACGCATGAGTTATAAGCTATGCGCACGAGTTATAACCTGTGCGCACGAGTTATAACCTGTGCGCATGAGTTATAACCCGTGCACACTCTTTGAGTTATAGCGTGCGCTTGTTAGAACACATTCTGTTGTGAAAGTAGAGTTCCATGGTGGATGTGCTCCTTCCTTCTGCATGTTTCGTTGCACACGTTTGCATTGCGCATGTCATTCCCAGTTCCACACCATGGAAAGTGAGGGAACGTGTTCTAACGCTCCCACGCCTTGGATATAAACCGAGGGAACATGTTTTAAGACGTTCCCTCACATTTTAAAAACCTGTGCGCACTTTATAACTCGAGCGCACGGATTAATATCTCATGCACACGCCTTAATGAAAGCGAGGGAACGATTTGTAACTCGTCCCCTCACTTTTAACTACTCGAGCACACGCTATAATGCAAAGCGTGCGCACGGGTTACAACTCGTGCGCACGGGTTGTAACTCATGCGCGCGCATTAATATCTCCCATGTTTTGTTATTATTTATTCACCTATGACACTTCTAAGGCTCCGTACATTATCAAATTGAAAAAAAATAAAAATAAAAAATGTAACAGAATCAAAAACTGATATGGACCAATAAAAGAGAGAGAGAGAGAGAGAGAGAGAGAGAGAGAGAGAGAGAGAGAGAGAGAGAGAGAAAATCCTGATTTCTTTATTTTTTGCCATATCACCTGCCTTATAGGTTCTATTTGAAGGATTTTTTCCTCCGTTCTGACCCATTTCCTTCTGTCGCCGCTGATTTTGTGACTTGTTTTCAGTCTTTTGTCTCCGGTCGACCTCGGCTCTTCCGTTGTCACGGTTTCACCTGTAAAGTGTAAACAGCTCGTTGGTGGAGCAGCTGCTGTGGAGCTGAAGTCTGACAGATCGCCTTCATTAGCCGCATTAGCGTGTTAGACGTTTGTTTACATAATCAAGTGCTACAGGAGAATACACGCTCATTAATCTACATGCTCTCTTTACCCTCTTTCATTCTCTTTCTTACACTCTCTTTTCCCCCTCTTTCTTTCTCTTTCTTACTCTCTCTTTACCCCTTGTTTCTTTCTCTTTCTTACTCTCTCTTTACCCTCTTTCATTCTCTTTCTTACACTCTCTTTTCCCCTGTTTCTTTCTCTTTCTTACTCTCTCTTTACCCTGTTTCTTTCTCTTTCTTACTCTCTCTTTACTCCTTGTTTGTATCTCTTTTTCACTCTCTCTTTACCCCCTCTTTCTTTCTCTTTCTTACTCTCTCTTTACCCCTTGTTTCTTTCTCTTTCTGACACTCTCTCTTTACCCCCTGTTTCTTTCTCTTTCTGACACTCTCTCTTTACCCACTCTTTCTTTCTCTTACTCTCTCTTTACCCTGTTTCTTTCTTTTTCTTACTCTCTCTTTACCCCCTGTTTCTTTCTCCTTATTACTCTCTCTTTACCCCCTCTTTCTTTCTCTTTCTTACTCTCTCTTTACCCCCTGTTTCTTTCTCTTTCTGACACTCTCTCTTTACCCCCTGTTTCTTTCTCTTTCTTACTCTCTCTTTACCCCCTGTTTCTTTCTCTTTCTTACTCTCTCTTTACCCCCTGTTTCTTCCCTCTTTCTTATTTTCTCTTTACCCCCTGTTTCTTTCTCTTTCTGACACTCTCTCTTTACCCCCTCTTTCTTTCTCTTTCTTACTCTCTCTTTACCCCCTCTTTCTTTCTCTTTCTTACTCTCTCTTTACCCCCTGTTTCTTTCTCTTTCTTACTCTCTCTTTATCCCCTCTCTCTACTTTTCCTCTTATCTTTTTCCTCTTTCCCAACCCTTCTCCTCTCCTCTTCCCTCTTTCCTCTCTCCTCCCTCTCTTTCTCCTCTGTCCCTCCCTCCTCCTCTCCTCCCTCCTTCTCTCCCTCCCTCCCTCCTCTCTCTCCTTCCTCCTTTATTTATATAAATCCTCTCTCCTCCCCTCTTTTCCCTCCCTCCTTCTCTCTTCTCTTCCTCCCTCTCTCCTCCTCTCCTCCCTCCCTCGTTCTTTTCCTCCGTGTTTCTGTTGTTTTGCGTCAGGTGCTGGGAGCTGTTTACCTGAGCGACTCTTTCCGGTGTTAAACATGAGAGTGATTAAATCCGCCGATTACAGCTCCGTGTGACCAGAGGGTGTGGGTTCAACTCCCAACTCCTCTGGACGCACTTCTAAAGACGCACTACGTCACTTTTCTGCTCAAGGATCTGCCATCTACGCGTTTCTATGCACTGTAAAAATAACAACTTGAATTTGTTCAGATTACTAGGATTTTAGCGTTCATAGACAATAAAACTGCCAGTTGCATCGTCCACTGTCTCAAATGAGTAATTTCAACTCACTTTTGTAAGTTTCTGTTAAAAAGTTGATCTTAATTCATATTTTGAGTTGACATGATATACAAATTCAAGTGGACGGTAGTTTGGGCCAGGCCAACTAATCTGCGCGTGCTCATTTGGAATAATCGGAGGAGTTTATCAGGGGTTTTCCTTGGGTTTTGCTTTGGAAAAGAAACGTCCACCCTCAGAAGCGCCGGCTGTCTTTGCAGAAAACTTTGTCATAAAGAGACTAACGAGTCCTTTTGTCAACATTGATGTTGACGAAAACGAAATGAGACGTTATTTTAGCTCCTCTTCGCGCATTATTTGCAGTTTTATTTGCAGTTTTAAGTTGGTAAAATAGAAACTTGAACTTAAAATGATTAGCTGGTTGGCAAGACACTTAACCCCACCTTGCCCCCAGTGTCTGTGGACACTCCCCCATGGCAGAAGATACATCAAGGCCCGTTGTGACGTGAGGCGTCCTCCTGTGGGCCCACCACCCGCGGGAGGATTCATGGAGGCTGGTGCATTGTGTTCTGGGCAGCAGACTGCTTGGACTGCTGCTCCCGCGACCCAGAAAATGGAAAAGTGGAAGAAGATGAATGAATGAATGATTAGCTGGCACAACTTTAAAAGCTTAGTTGACCCAACTTAACTTAACAGCAATACTTAAAAACTTAAAAATTTAAGTTGACACTCACAACTCAAAAACTCGGTTGCCTTGAAAATTTGAGTTGAACTATTTATTTTTTACAGTGTGGAGATATTAAAGGAAAAGTAACGTTTTTTACAATTTGAGCCTTATTCCGGTAATAAAACAAGTTGTTTTACTCACCCATAGCACTTTGGTGTCATGGAGCATTTCCGGAGATGTTTTAGATTAGCGTTAGGCTAACGCCGTTAGCCTAGCGCGACTTATAGCCATAGCTCGGAGCATTCCCCGAGCATGTAATATGCCCCGTGCGGGCTCCAAATAACACAAACTTTAGCACTTTTCAAATCATAGAAGCTCGATGTCTTAGTCTACAATTTTGTTTGAATCAAAAGTGGCCTGTAATCTGAGATTTATCCATAGTTTACAGCTATGCGTTCCATGTTTGGGTCCCGGGAGCTGAGAGCACACTCCGCGCATGCGCACTGGCGTCCTCATCTACTCGAAACTATGGCTAAATCTCGGATTACAGGCCACTTTTGACCAAACGAAATAGTAGACTAAGACATCGAGCTTCTATGATTTGAAAAGTGCTAAAGTTTGTGTTATTTGGAGCCCACACGGGGCATATTACATGCTCGGGGAATGCCCCGAGCTATGGCTATAAGTCGCACTAGGCTAACAGCGTTAGCCTAACGCTAATCTAAAACATCTCCGGAAATACTCCATATGACACCAAAGTGATATGGGTGAGTAAAACAACTTGTTTTATTACCGAAATAAGGCTAAAATTGTAAAAAACGTTACTTTTCCTTTAATGCTTTACCTGGAATATCCCATAGTACTAAACTTGTGTTGACTCAATTAGAGGTATTTTTAATGCACAAAAACTAACACATCTGTAACTTTTCTCGCAGGTTCTTCGCTTTGCCTGTAGATTAAAATGTTCCACAGTATGGCATAAAACTTATCTGTCTCCATGGAAACAAGCAAACATCAAGTGACGGCTCAGATGTGTGGAGAGTCTAACCCGCGCATAGAAAGAATGCAAGTTTTCAGAGTATTTTTGAACAAAAAAAAACTAAACAAAAACAGCTGTATAGAATAAATGCGAGATAAATATGTTTAATGCCATACTGCGAAACATTCCACGGAAAGCAAAAACGTCTCCAAGCAACAAAACAGAAATAGAAAATCTTAACACATACTATGCAAAATATATCGTTATAATATCAGTCCTTCATCAAAAACAAACCTGGAGTAGAATTTTAATGTTCAGTTTGCATTTTGCCAGTTTAGTTGCGTCATAGGTAAAACTCCGGACATCCTGGTGCAGTGTTTAAGCCCATAAACCGCCCCCGGACACACGGCTCTATTAGGTTTAACGTCTTCTTTTAATTGCTTTCTAAATGTTAATTCCGGTTGCTGACAGAAAAGAGAGCCCCAAAGCTTTCGTGAAACAGACGTGAAGTTTATTTTCCACAAGATTTTCAGTTACAAATACTTATCCCAAGGTTTTTTTTAGAGAATTAGTGCCCCAATAATGCATAATATGTGTTTTTAAAATATTTCATACTCTATATTTCACACCATATCTGAATTTTTTATTTAATTCACCAATTTATTCTGAAAATTTCATTACTGTGATAAAATTTGACATTATTTCTGAAATCTTACCTCCCAGCCCAAAAAAACATAATTACCCCTTATAAATTTTACAATTACCTCACAGTTCTCACATTTTACTATTTTCTACCTGTTAATATGTGGTTCATAAACAAAATAAGTGTTAAAATGTGTGAATTTTTATCTGATTTACCAATTTATTCCCAAAATTTCATTACTGTGACTCATAAAACATAACACTATTTCTTATTTCAATCTTCAAATTAACTCACATTTCTCACATTTTACTGTTTTCTACCTATTAATATGAGCTCCATAAACAAAATAAGTGTTAAAATATGTGAATTTTTATCTGATTTACCAATTTATTCCCAAAATTGCATACAATTTTACAATATTTCTGAAATTTTAACTCCCAGAACATAATTACACCATATCAATCTTCCAATTACCTCACATTTCTCACATTTTACTGTTTTCTACCTGTTAATATGAGCTCCATAAACAAAATACCATGAATTTTTATCTGATTTACCCATTTATTCCCAAAATTTCATTACTGTGATGCATAAAATGTAACATTATTTCTGAAATTTTACCTCCCAGCCCAAAAAACATAATTACCCCCTATAAATTTTACAATTACCTCACAGTTCTCACATTTTACTATTTTCTACCTGTTAATATGTGGTCCATAAACAAAATAAGTGTTAAAATGTGTGAATTTTTATCTGATTTACCAATTTATTCCCAAAATTTCATTACTGTGACTCATAAAACATAACACTATTTCTTATTTCAATCTTCAAATTAACTCACATTTCTCACATTTTACTGTTTTCTACCTATTAATATGAGCTCCATAAACAAAATAAGTTAATTTTTATCTGATTTACTAATTCATTCCCAGAATTTCACTACTGTGATGCATAAAATTTAACAATATTTCTGAAATTTTAGGTCCCAGAACATAATTACACCATATCAATCTTCAAATTACCTCACAGTTCTCACATTTTATTGTTTTCTACCTATTAATATGAGCTTCATAAACAAAATAAGTGTTAAAATATGTGAATTTTTATCTGATTTACCAATTTATTCCCAAAATTGCATACAATTTTACAATATTTCTGGAAATTTTAACTCCCAGAACATAATTACACCATATCAAATTTCCAATTGCCTCACATTTCTCACATTTTATTGTTATCTACCTATTAATATGTGGTCCATAAACAAAATATCCTGAATTTTTATCTGATTTACCCATTTATTCCCAAAATTTCATTACTGTGATGCATAAAACTTAACATTATTTCTTCAATCTTCAAATTAACTCACATTTCTCACATTTTACTGTTTTCTACCTGTTAATATGAGCTCCATAAACAAAATATGTGGTAAAATTTGTGATTTTTTTATCTGATTTACCAATTTATTCCCAAAATTTCTTTACTGTGATGTATAAAATTTAACAATCTTTCTGAAATTTGAGATCCCGGCCCAAAAAAACATAATTACACCGTATCAATCTTCCAATTACTGCACATCTCTCCTCTCTCTTGGTCCCAAACCAATTTCCATCTCCTCATTTTTCCTCAAACCGTCCACGACGCCAAAACTCTCTCTCGGCGTCAGTCAGGTCCTTTCAGATCTCGTGTTAATAGTCGTATAGCGCATTAAGCTAATCAGCACTTGACCTTGGAAACGCGCTAATTCTCAAAGATCCGTCTTAATTTCTTCTCGTCAAATGATTCAAAAAGACAAAGTTCATTGTTCTCGGTGACATTTTCATCTTTCATTCGTCGGTAATGATCAGAAGCTCGTCATTTTTCAGCCCGTGATGCAGTTTGTGTTCGAGGACTTGAGGAGTCACTGAGCAAATGAACGAGGTCGAACGGGCGTCTTACGAACGCCGAGGCCGTAAAACCATTACGCAGGCCTCATCTGTCAAAAGTTTCGCCAGATCACATCCGTTTTAATTTTAAGTTGAATTTGTGTGTTTAATCGTGTTTAACTGTTGCGAGTAGTGAGGACTTGTCCTGGTTCAGCCCTGGTTTAGCCCTGGTTTAGTCCTGGTTTAGTCCTGGTTTATTCCTGGTTTAGTCCTGGTTTAGTCCTGGTTTAGTTCTGGTTCAGCCCTGGTTTAGTCCTGGTTCAGCCCTGGTTTAGTCCTGGTTTAGTCCTGGTTTAGCCCAGGTTTAGTCCTGGTTTAGTCCTGGTTCAGCCCTGGTTTAGTCCTGGTTTAATACTGGTTTAGTCCTGGTTTAATCCTGGTTTAGTCCTGGTTTAATCCTGGTTTAGCCCTGGTTTATTCCTGGTTTAGTCCTGGTTTAG
The DNA here is from genome assembly GCA_036785185.1 of Paratrypauchen microcephalus. Taxonomy (NCBI): domain Eukaryota; kingdom Metazoa; phylum Chordata; class Actinopteri; order Gobiiformes; family Gobiidae; genus Paratrypauchen; species Paratrypauchen microcephalus. Next base: position 253,659 of record JAVJIX010000258.1, read on the forward strand.
TCCTGGTTTAGTCCTGGTTCAGCCCTGGTTTAGTCCTGGTTTAGCCCAGGTTTAGTCCTGGTTTAGTCCTGGTTCAGCCCTGGTTTAGTCCTGGTTTAATCCTGGTTTAGTCCTGGTTTAGTCCTGGTTCAGCCCTGGTTTAGTCCTGGTTTAGCCCAGGTTTAGTCCTGGTTTAGTCCTGGTTCAGCCCTGGTTTAGTCCTGGTTTAGCCCAGGTTTAGTCCTGGTTTAATCCTGGTTTAATCCTGGTTTAATCCTGGTTTAGTCCTGGTTTAATCCTGGTTTATTCCTGGTTTAGTCCTGGTTTAGTCCTGGTTTAGTCCAGGTTCAGCCCTGGTTTAGTCCTGGTTTAGTCCTGGTTTAATCCTGGTTTATTCCTGGTTTAGTCCTGGTTTAGTCCTGGTTTAGTCCTGGTTCAGCCCTGGTTTAGTCCTGGTTTAGTCCTGGTTTAATCCTGGTTTATTCCTGGTTTAATCCTGGTTTATTCCTGGTTTAGTCCTGGTTTAGTCCTGGTTTAGTCCTGGTTCAGCCCTGGTTTAGTCCTGGTTTAGCCCAGGTTTAGTCCTGGTTTAGTCCTGGTTCAGCCCTGGTTTAGTCCTGGTTTAATCCTGGTTTAGTCCTGGTTTAATCCTGGTTTAGTCCTGGTTTAATCCTGGTTTATTCCTGGTTTAGTCCTGGTTTAGTCCTGGTTTAGCCCAGGTTTAGTCCTGGTTTAGTCCTGGTTCAGCGCTGGTTTAGTCCTGGTTTAATACTGGTTTAGTCCTGGTTTAATCCTGGTTTAGTCCTGGTTTAATCCTGGTTTAGCCCTGGTTTATTCCTGGTTTAGTCCTGGTTTAGTCCTGGTTTAGTCCTGGTTCAGCCCTGGTTTAGTCCTGGTTTAGCCCAGGTTTAGTCCTGGTTTAGTCCTGGTTCAGCCCTGGTTTAGTCCTGGTTTAATCCTGGTTTAGTCCTGGTTTAGTCCTGGTTCAGCCCTGGTTTAGTCCTGGTTTAGCCCAGGTTTAGTCCTGGTTTAGTCCTGGTTCAGCCCTGGTTTAGTCCTGGTTTAGCCCAGGTTTAGTCCTGGTTTAATCCTGGTTTAGTCCTGGTTTAGTCCTGGTTTAGCCCAGGTTTAGTCCTGGTTTATTCGTGGTTCAACCCTGGTTTAGTCCTCATTTAGTCCTGGTTTAGCCCTGGTTTAGCCCTGGTTCAGCCCTGGTTTAGTCCTGATTTAGCCCTGGTTTGGTCCTGGTTTAGCACAGGTTTAGTCCTGGTTTAGTCCTGGTTTAGTCCTGGCTTAGTCCTTGTTCAGTTCTGGTTTAGTCCTGGTTTAGCCCCGATTTAGTCCTGGTTTAGTCCTGGTTTAGCCCTGGTTCAGCCCTGGTTTAGTCCTGGTTTAGTCCTGTTTTAATCCTGGTTTAGTCCTGGTTCAGAATGCATTATGAATATGTTGTACCACATAAACCGAATTCTTTTCCCTCTTTACTTTATAATTTGTATTTTTTGCACAAGATTGACAGAAACAAACCCGCTCTTTATTCTCCAGCAGAACAGTAATAACCGCAGCTGTCGTTGGTCTTTTTCCTCCGTCTGATCTGCAGACGGCTCACCTCCGCAGAGACCCGACTCGTGTGTTTTTATATCACCTCATCATCAGCTCTTTATACTCACGAGGTTTTAAACATTTTCACGTGTATTTCCTGGATTATCTGTGAGAATTCCGATCTGAAAACAGGGCTGGACTTTTCCTCGGGGCGTGGCTGGAACATAAACCGGTCCGGAGGTTTCAGCATGTTTGTAGGGGATTTGTAATTAAATATTGGAAAAAATAGTGGAAAAATGATTGACTTGTGAGGCTGAAATAGTCAAAGTTGATTTCCTGTTGCTGTAGTTTTAACTTTAAAGGGTCCAGATTACGCTATTTTCTAATCTGTGATATAATATTGATTCCTCCACACACCTTCATTAGAATGATTTGGAATTTCTGTTGCCTGTCTCTACGGAACGAAAGGTAAAAGGAGCTGTTAACTGGAAAACTACCACTTCATGACATCACAAGTTGGAATTTTTAAGGTCCTATATTATGCAAAATTGACTCTTGTGAGCTTTAAGTCTCATGTTCTAATGTTGTTACTGCCTCAAAAACAGACCTGGAGTTGTGTTTTGTTTCATTCACATTTTGGAATAACTTAGTCTGACTACATCTAAGCATTTCACATTTCTCTGTCTTACCCCTTTGTCTTACCCCTACCCCTTGGTTTTGAGCGTTCATGTGAGGGCAAGGGGTGTCCCGATTCTAATTTTGATCAAGGGCTAGAGCCACGACCTCGGGCTACATACCCCTTGGAACGAAGTAAACTCTCGACCAGACTTGAAATGAAGGGGTTCGCCTACAAGCTCAGGCAGGTTTTGGGATCAGGACAACGGGGACTAAACCGGGATTAAATATAATTGAAGCAGGATTTAAACTTTGACTAAACCAGGACTAAACCAGAACTAAACCAGAACAAAACCAGGACAAAACCAGGACTAAACCAGAACTAAACCAGGGCTAAACCAGAATAAAACCAGGACTAAATCAGGACTAAACCAGGACAAAACGAGGACTAAACCAGGACTAAACCAGAACAAAACCAGAACAAAACCAGAACAAAACCAGGACAAAACCAGGACTAAACCAGGACTAAACCAGAACTAAACCAGAACTAAACCAGAACTAAACCAGAACTAAAGCAGAACTAAAGCAGAACAAAACCAGGACTAAACCAGGACAAAAATAGGACTAAACCAGGACTAAATCAGGACTAAACCAGGACTTAACCAAGACTAAATCAGGACTAAACCAGGACTAAACCAGAGCAAAACCAGAACAAAACCAGGACTAAACCAGAACAAAACCAGGACTAAACCAGGACTAAACCAGGACTAAACCAGAACGAAACCAGGACAAAACCAGGACTAAACCAGAACAAAACCAGGACTAAACCAGGACTAAACCAGGACTAAACCAGGACTAAACCAGAACTAAACCAGAACTAAAGCAGAACAAAACCAGGACTAAACCAGGACAAAAATAGGACTAAACCAGGACTAAATCAGGACTAAACCAGGACTTAACCAAGACTAAATCAGGACTAAACCAGGACTAAACCAGAACAAAACCAGAACAAAACCAGGACTAAACCAGAACAAAACCAGGACTAAACCAGGACTAAACCAGGACTAAACCAGAACGAAACCAGGACAAAACCAGGACTAAACCAGGACTAAACCAGGACTAAACCACATCAAAACCAGGACTAAACCATGACTAAACCAGGACAAAACCAGGACTAAACCAGGACTAAACCAGAACAAAACCAGGACTAAACCAGGACTAAACCACATCAAAACCAGGACTAAACCAGGACTAAACCAAGACTTTTGGGATCAGGATGGCAGCGTCACATCGACCAGCCAAGGAGTCTCATAAATGTATTTTCAGCAGTTGTAATGATCAATTAACAGTTTAGCAGGTTTACAATTATGACGCTTATGTTCTACGTTACTTTTAGTGAACTGTTGTTGTGGTTTTAATTGTAGTGATGTCTGTTTAGCCGACGTTATCGTTTTCATCAAACTTTCACGTATAAACAAGCAATTTTTTTGTCGAGCTGAGGTACCTGATAATCCTTGACATTTGTTTACGTTTGTTTGCGTCAATTGTTGTCGCCTCTGTAGATGTAGCACAGACCCGGGCATTTCAAGGCCCGGGGGACAAATACGGCCAGCGAGCCGGCTCTGACCGGCCCGCGAAAGGTTGCTTGGAATTAAGAAATAAAATGTACTTTCAAAATTGTACATAATGCATTTGTACTGATGATCATCTGTCGGTGCTTCACATCTCCACCTCAAACATGAACCTGACTTTGATGCACTTAAAGCTCAACAGAGGCGAGATTTCTCTCACTGATCAAGAAAAAAAGCCCCCCCCCCATGGCTAAAAGTTGCGAAATGCCTAAACTGAGCATTTGCGGTCCTTTTCTGCATTAGAAAAAAACACAGCTCAAACGGGCGATTCTGAACAAAGCAACTATGTGACGTCACATCGAAAAATGAATGTGAATGAGCTACGCAATGCGAAATGCGTTTTTTTATTTGCCTGGAGGCACGTGCGAGTGTTTCTAGGCTCGGAAGTCCTTTATCTGAGCCTCTGGACCTCTGAAACAGCAGTGGTTTAATTTTATTTTATGTGGAAATGTGTTTTTTTCATTGAAATGCCTCTCCTTTCTTCCTCCGCACTTAAAACGCGGAAGTGGGGCCAGCGCACAGCGCACCGCTAAAACAAGGAACCAGCGGCGCATTTGGCCCCCCCCACCCGCTCCTCCAACCTATCTCTGTCCTTCTCATTTGCATTCAAGCAACAACGCCCAGAATGAGTTGTTCAGAGAGAGATTTTCTGACTCTGACTGTGTACATGTGTCTTTCTCATGCACTGAGTCTTGATTTTGGAGCAGGATTCATTTACAGTATTAGGGAACCATTAAGGCACCATATAAAAGCATCAAGAAGTACCATGTCATGAGATCTTTAAACATGTGTGAAAAAAAAACACACAACTCCAGGTCTGTTTTGATGAAGAAACAACATTAGAACATAGCAGAACACGGCCCCTTTAAGCACAAACTAAACATAAAACAATTATTTTTATTTGACATACATTGATTGATTGAAATTTTTTTTTTTTTTGAAAAGGAAGTATCCAGTTTGTCTTACCCTCTTCAAATATTTTCCTCTTCTTCTCCAGCTCCAGGACCCCCCCCACGCCCCGCGATAATCCCCCATAAGAGGAAGTGTTTAGTGGGGATTAAAGGGTCTGAGGAGGGGGCACATCCTCCCCCAGAGTCAACACAAAGACAACACAAAGGATCAGACACTGAAGAGGAGAAAGAGGGGAAAAGAGGGGGAAAAGAGAAGAGAAAGAGGAGAAAAAGAGGGGAAAAAGAGGAGAGAAAGAGGAGAAAAGAGAGAAAAAGAGGGGAAAAGAGGAGAGAAAGAGGGGAAAAAGAGAAGAGAAAGAGGAGAAAAGAAGAGAAAAAGAAGAAAAAGAGGGGAAAAGATGAGAGAAAGAGGAGAAAAAGAGGAGAGAAAGACGAGAAAAAGAAGAGAAAAAGAAGATAAAGAGGGGAAAAGAGAAGATAAAGAGGAGAAAAAAGGGGAAAAGAGGAGAGAAAGAGGAGAAAAGAGAGAAAAAGAGAAGAAAAGAAGGGAAAAAGAGAAGATAAAGAGGGGAAAAAGAGGAGAGAAAGAGGAGAAAACGAGGAGAAAAAGAAGAGAAAAAGAGGGGAAAAGAGGGGAAAAAGAGGAGAGGAGATTAAGAGGAGAAAAAGAGGAGAAAAAGAGGGGAAAAAGAGAAGATAAAGATGAGAAAAAGAAGAGAAAAAGAAGAAAAAGAGGGGAAAAGAGAAGATAAAGAGGAGAAAAAGAAGAAAGAGGAGAAAAAGAGGAGAAAAAGAGAAGATAAAGAAGAGAAAAGAGGAGAAAAAGAGGAGAAAAAGGGAAGAACAAGGAGAGAAAAAGAGAAGAAAAAGAAGAGAAAAAGAGAAGAAAAAGAGGGGGGAAAGAGAAGAAAAAGAAGAGAAAAAGAGGACAAAAAGAGAAGAAGAAGAAGAAGAAGAAGAGGAGGAAAAAGAGAGGAAAAAGAGGGGGAAAAAGAGGGGAAAAGAGGAGAAAAAGAGAAGGAAAAGAGGAGAAAAAGAGAAGGAAAAGAAGAGAAAAATAGGAGGAAAAGAGGAGAAAAAGAGCAGAAAAAGAGGAGAAAAAGAGGAGAAAAAGAGGGGGATTACACGAGAGGCCTGGGGTCACTGTGCACTGCAAAAACTCAAATCTAGAGTTAAAGTGACTTGAATTAAGGAAGTTTTATCATGATTTGAGTAATTTTTGTACTTTTTGTACTTAAAATATAAAAAGTGCATCTGGCCACACCAAAGATAAGAAAAATACTTAAACTTAACATTTTGTGCTAAAAATAAAAAACGAAATCAAATGTTTCCATTGGCTGATCATTTTATCTGTTCTCAAATAAAGCACAACGTTTTTAATTTAAAGCTGCATTGTGTAATTTCTGTCAAACGCTTTTCACCGTGGAGATGTTATTGCTTTGTCTGGAATGTTCCACAGTACAGCATTAAACCTTTCTATCTTCATGGAGGCCAAACCAGACCAAGGTACAGGTCAGATCTGTGGAGAGGCGATATAAGTATCTTTGAGCTGTAAAACCATTTGTGATTGAATAAATGTAAAGTAGAGCTGTTTAAAGTCATAATGTGGGGCATTCCAGGCAGAGCAATGACGTATCCATAGAAACAAGCAGAAATTTTACACAATATACCTTAAAGTTACACGTTTAAGTCATTTTAACTTAGATAGTTTTGTTGCAGTGGGAAAAAGCCCAAGCCCTCACAGACCCCCCAGAGGACCCCAGGGACCCCCCAGGGACCCCCCCAGGGACCCCCCAGGGACCCCCCCAGGGACCCCCCAGGGACCCCCCAGGGACCCCCAGGGACCCCTGTTTCAGTGGGTTTAAAGGGTCTGAGTCAGGGACAAAGGGAACAGAAGGATTTGGGTTCAGACGAGCAGAGGGCCTTGTGCTGAGGCCCAGAGCTGTGAGAATATTCAAATGTTCTGCAGTGTTTGAAGCCTTGACGTGAAATAATCTGATAAAATAATAACTTAAAACATGTTAATAATTTTATGGAATGTATTGTATTTATTCTATTTTATTCATTTTTTAAATGTGAAATAATGTGATGAAATTTTGTTTAATTAATTGTTTAATAATTGTATGGAATGTATTGTATTTATTTTATCTTATTTATTTTTCTTTGATGTGAAATAATCTGATAAATATAATAATAATAATAAATTAATAATTGTATGGAATGTCCATCCATCCATCCATTTTCTTCCGCTTATCCGGGGCCGGGTCACAGGGGCAACAGTCTAAGCAGGGACCTCCAGACTTCCTTCACCCCGGACACTTCCTCCAGCTCCTCCGGGGGGACCCCAAGGCGTTCCCAGGCCAGCCGGGAGACATAGTCCCTCCAGCGGGTCCTGGGTCTTCCCCGGGGCCTCCTCCCGGTGGGACATGCCCGGAACACCTCCCGAGGGAGGCGTCCAGGAGGCATCCGGAACAGATGCCCGAGCCACCTCAGCTGGCTCCTCTCCACGTGGAGAAGCAGCGGCTCTACTCCGAGCTCCTCCCGTGTGACCAAGCTCCTCACCCTATCTCTAAGGGAGCGCCCAGCCACTCTGCGGAGGAAACTAATTTCGGCTGCTTGTATCCGCGATCTCGTCCTTTCGGTCATTACCCAAAGCTCATGGCCATAGGTGAGGGTAGGAACGTAGATTGACCGGTAAATTGAGAGCTTCGCCTTTTGGTTCAGCTCCCTCTTCACCACAACGGTCCGGTACAACGACCGCATCACTGCCGACGCTGCACCAATCCGCCTGTCAATCTCACGCTCCATCCTCCCCTCACTCGTGAACAAGACCCCGAGATACTTGAACTCCTCCACTTGAGGCAAGGACTCTCCACCCACCCAGAGAGGGCAAACCACCTTTTTCCGGTCGAGAACCATGGCCTCGGATTTGGAGGAGCTGATCTTCATCCCAGCCGCTTCACACTCGGCTGCGAACCGCCCCAGTGCACATTGGAGGTCCCGGTTTGATGAAGCCATCAGGACAACATCATCTGCAAACAGCAGAGATGAGATCCTGTGGTTCCCAAACCGGATCCCCTCCGGCCCCTGACTGCGCCTAGAAATTCTGTCCATAAATATAATGAACAGAACCGGTGACAAAGGGCAGCCCTGGCGGAGTCCAACATGCACCGGAAACAGGTCCGACTTACTACCGGCAATGCGAACACAGCTCCTGCTCCGGTCATACAGGGATCGAACAGCCCTTAACAAAGGGCCCCGAACCCCCGTACTCCCAGAGCACCCTCCACAGGACCCCACGAGGGACACGGTCGAATGCCTTCTCCAGATCCACAAAGCACATGTGGACTGGTTGGGCAAACTCCCATGCACCCTCGAGCACCCGATGGAGAGTATAGAGCTGGTCCAGTGTTCCCCGGCCGGGACGAAAACCACACTGCTCCTCCTGAATCCGAGGTTCGACTATCGGTCGAATTCTCCTCTCCAGCACCCTGGAATAGACCTTACCGGGAAGGCTGAGGAGTGTGATTCCCCGATAGTTGGAACACACCCTCCGGTCCCCCTTCTTAAACAGAGGGACCACCACCCCGGTCTGCCATTCCAGAGGTACTGTCCCCGACCGCCACGCGATGTTGCAGAGACGTGTCAGCCAAGACAGCCCTACAACATCCAGCGACTTGAGATACTCAGGACGGATCTCATCCACCCCCAGGGCCTTGCCACCGAGGAGCTTTCCAACCACCTCAGTGACTTCAGCCAGGGTGATGAGTGAGTCCGACCCCGAGTCCCCAGCCTCTGCTTCCTCCTCGGAAGACATGACGGCGGGATTGAGGAGATCCTCAAAGTATTCCTTCCACCGTCCGACAACATCCCCAGTCGAGGTCAACAGCTCCCCACCCACACTGTAAACAGTGTTTGTGGAGCACTGCTTCCCCCTCCTGAGGCGCCGGACGGTTTGCCAGAATTTCTTTGAGGCCGTCCGATAGTCCTCCTCCATGGCCTCTCCGAACTCCTCCCAACTCCGAGTTTTTGCCTCTGCCACCGCCCGGGCTGCAGCACGCTTAGCCCGCCGGTACCCGTCGGCTGCCTCCGGAGTCCCACGAGCCAACAAGGCCCGATAGGACTCCTTCTTCAGCCTGACGGCATCCCTTACTTCCGGTGTCCACC